>CM059282.1:29289510-29313341 GCA_030347295.1 Setipinna tenuifilis | reverse complement strand
AGAGAGAGAAAGAGAGAGAGAGAAAGAGAGAGAGAGAGAGAGAGAGAGAAAGAAGAGAGAAGAGAGAGAGAGAGAGGAGAGAGAGAGAGAAAAAGAGAGAGAATAGATGGAACACAGAAACAGTCAATTGGCAGGAGATTAAATGTGAGAAAATGTGGAACATGCAACATCACACAAGAGATTTATATGTAACCCCCCACACATACACACACACACACACAGACTCATGCCACAAAAATACCTCTTTTTTACCTTTCTATCACCTCACCTCTCTGCTTCCTCCCTCCCAACCCCAACTGCACTTTATGCACTTTATGCCCCAACCCCCCCACACACACAGCCATCCTCAAACTATATGCACTTTACTCCTCCCTCCCCAAGCACGGTTTTAGACAAACAACCACTAATTTCACTTCATCTACCAGTAAGTCTATGAAAGTGACAATAAAACATCCTTGTGTCCTTGTACTTTCTAATTGGCCAAATTTGGTCAAACTTAACATGCAAACTTACATACAGTAGGTCAGTGCTTGTTTGAATGCGCATCAAATTTTGTGACATTTCGTATCCTTCCTGTTTCGTGTCTGTGTTACAACCACTAATTTCACTTCATGCCCTACTCTACCCAGTAAGTCTATGAAAGTGACAATAAAACATCCTTGTAGCTTGTATCCTTCCTTATTCCTTACTTCCTGTTTTGTGTCTGTGTGTGTCACCCAGGAGGGCAAATGGCCGCCCCCGGTGCCTCGCCGGCCCTCTCGGGGGCGCGGGGCGATGATGCGGGAGCGTTCGCTCGACCTCCAGGACCGCCAGCGGCAGGAGCCGTCGCCGCCTCTTGGCCGCCAAGCGAGCTGCGTCCTTCCGGCAGAGTTCGGTCACGGAGCGCGGCGACAGCATCGAGATTTACATCCCCGAGGCCCAGACCAGGCTCTGACACACACACACGTACACACACGCACACACACACACGTGTACACACACACACAGACTCTCGAAGCGACACGCTTGCCGATCAACACTTCAGCACGCGGAGAGATCACTTCCTGGTGTTTTCTCATTCATGGGCTCATCAATTATATGCTATTTACTATCGTACACCTCTTGGATATCAGTCAAGCAAAGTTATCTAATAATCTCTCACATTAGTTACCACACACCGCCTGCCATCCACCGCATGACCTCCTGCATCAGTCATCGTGCGACCTCCATGTTATTATGACATCAGTCATCACATGACCGGTAACGTGTCACATGACCTCTGACGGCACCCACTAAATGAACTATTGCTCATCACACGGTATATGACATCACATACGCACCCTGTGACACACGATGTCATTATCCTATCCAATGGCTGCTGCATCATTGTGATACCACCCTGCACACCAAATAGGTCATCTTTCAGCCTTTGACCGTCAGGGACAAAGTGGTGCAAAATCGCTCCTTTGTGCGGTGGAGTGAGACTACAGACTCTTCTTAACTTACTGAACACAGCTGAGGAAACTCATGGAACAACTGATGGACCACTCTTCTGTGTGCCACACAGCGAACTACTACTGAATGCACAGCGCTGTGTCAACTCTGGGCGTTGCCCGGAGCGTACAATGAGGAACTCTCCAATGTGAACCATGCTAACTGAACTGAACACTACTGAGTGTGCAATCGTAAACACTACTGAGAGAGACCCTACTGAGTGTAAATGGTGCTGCTTTTTACTCTCCAGTTTAGCCCTGCCCTACACAGGCACTTCGGCCAATCACAGATGTCTGAGCAGATAGGCCCCTCCCCTTAAAAAGGAGAACAGGGACTGGATTTGGGGTTGGATTATTTTCCGCAGGTTCCTTTCACAGGAGCGCAGGTGAGGAGGATTGGTTGTTTTTTTAAGTATAGAATTATTTCAACCTGCATAAAGAGACTGCCGCCAGACAGGTCAGGAGTCTCGCATTAGCTCTTTGTTACATCATGGCATTATGACACCACCAAATAGAACACAGATCGACTGAGGAGGGTGATGTCACAAGTGTTACCATTGGAGACCCCTGCTGGTTGTGTGGAGCTGCTGAAGAAATTGAGTGTGGGCTAGACCGTAATCAAAAGGGCATGAAATTATTATAGAGTATATTATCAATTAGTGTTTTTAGTTTGGGTTAAGTTTCGTGTCAGTTGACGTCATCCCCATGCGATCATTGCAAGCTCCTGAAGGATCTTCCAGCTGCTTCTGTTGTTATTCGTGTGTGTCTCATAAATATAAACAATCTTACAAGTCCAAATAATGTAACACGTTACATGGCAGCCTTAACTTCCCAAAGCAAAAAAAAAAAAGAATATATACATATATATATATATATATATAAATATAAATATCTATATATCTATATAACATCATGAATGTATCTCCCATATCCCTGCAAAAAAAAGGAAAGAAGAGACCTCAGAGCCCCAGGTGTCCAAGACCACCGCCCCCCCCCCCCCCCCCACGTCCCCTCCGCGCCCAACAACCCCCTCACCACCATCATCTGAACGACCTTGCAACCCATGGCCAAGGACACTGTAGGTCCACCTCCACGTCATCTTAAGACGCCTGTGTTCTGGCTGATGAAGTCTTAGCATAGGGAAGTGCACTCCACAGAAAGATCTGCCCCTAACCAAAAGCACCACTCTACCAAATGTAAGTCACAGTGTGCGCCTGCAGACTAGGCAGGGGGCAGTGTAAGGATGGGGCAAGAGAAGCAGGGGCAGTGTAAGGATGGGGCAAGAGAAGCAGGGGGCAATGGAGGGATGGGGTAGGATGGCTTGTGGAGTTGTCCCCACCGAAAGTCTGTGTAGGGGCCAGTTCAGTGTCGTGTGGTGTGTGTGTGTGTGTGTGTGCATCAGAGACGGATGTTTAAATGGTGATTGCGTGGCCAGTGAGGGATAAATTTGACACATGAGTGACATTTGATTGACAGATCAGCAGCAGGATTCAGCAGCGGCTTTCTGAGAAGCCCACAGGCCGAGGTGGGTAACCTGGCTACGGGGAGTATAGCCCACAACACATAAGAGGAGTCCAGAGGAAAAACAGGCAGAACCAGAAAATCACATTTTTCAAGTTACTCCACCTGTTGTTAGTTGCATTCAAAACTCCAATCCTGTGAATAAACGAGTTTAGTCTCGAGCTAGAAGCATTTTTAAACAGCATTTACTCATAAAATCAAATAAAAAAAAATCTAACTTATACATTTCGGCATTTTGTGACCATGCCATTTTTGCCGTGGACAGCTCACATTTGTTCCAGCCATTTTATTAAATCCACTGGTTTAAATTAGCACAACTCCTCTGCTACTGTAGGTGGATGAGGTAATTAGTATGATCATATCAACTCTTTCAAGTGGGCAGGCAGAACGGATATATGGAAGGACTATTACTGTCTGAAACCATGGCTACCCCCCTTAACATACACATAATGGGGGGGCGCAGGGGTGGGGTGGGCGGATTCTCCTCTGTTTTGGCCGACCTCACAGTATATAGTTAAACAGGTTGCTATATTTACATTCATATCTGTGATGGGGGGGGGCAAATGGCATACAGCAGGCTTCCCGTGTGAGAGGGGTCACCGTAGGTGGCTGACGATAGATAGCTAGTCCTTGTAGTTGCAGTGAGCGGCCTGCAGAGGGTGCTGTTGGCTGGGTGATGTGGACTGTGGACTGTGCGCAGTGAAGCTGGACTGGCCTGCCCTCCTGTGAGACTGCGGGGACGGAGGCCCTCGGGCAGGTATGACGCAACATGTTTACAACTTTAGGAGGCGAAGGGGGGGGGGGCATTCTGTTTATGGTTTTTATCTGAAGCAATAGTGTATCATATGACTAGATGGAACACAAGTACCTCATGCATTTCCTCGTTTGTGTTCGGGACAGCTGGGTCCAGTGCAATCAAGCTCCTTCTCTCTGTCCTATGCACCAGGAAGAGAGATTACAGTCATGAACCAGTGCATGCCCACATAGACAAGGCTTTGAAGGGACATGGTCGTGCAATGTGTGTGTTTGTGTGTGTGTGAGAGAGAGAGAGAGAGCAAGAGAGATATGGGAAGATATTCAGATAGTGCTGATGTAGTTTCTATGAAGATTTCTTCACTTTGATAGTGAGTGCAGAGTGAACAGTGCAGGGGTTTTCAACCTGTGTGTGTGGGCTAGTGCTGGAGGAACTGATGGTGGGGTAGAAGTGTGTGTGTGTGTGTGTGTGTGTGTGTGCTTGTGTGTACCACCTGTATCAAGATAGGTGTAGTGGGTGGTCTGTCTGTATGAGAGAGATTAGGCAAGATGTTTTTGGTTGAAGCCTGACGTTAAAAACTACATCAAATCAGTTCGAGGGGTTGGTACAGTACAAGCACTTATTTATTTATGCAGAAGATGTAACACATATTTATCAAGTTAATTATGCTCTTTAAATCATGACAGTGGTGTTACATAAAAAAGTTTAGAGTAGATTTTTGAGTGTGTGTGTGTGTGTGTGTGTGTATTATGACCCCATAAGAGAAAAATATGGAAAGAAATATGTGTGTGTGTTTGTGTGTGTGAGAGAGAGAGTATTCCAGACACAGGCCCCTCGTCTCTCCTCTCCAGGTACAGGAAGTCCTTCGCCGCCATCTTGTGTCCCTGGTTTGTCTTCTCAGAACAGAACAGAACAGAACAGAGAGGCGGTTCACGCGGAAACCCATATTACAACAAACTAGGACAAGCAACTAACAGTATGAGTAAGCCTGAAACACAAGGCACACGCACGCACACACACACACACACACACACACACACACACACACCACACACACACACAGGCCCTGCTATTGTTTCATGACACAAGCTGTGAATCAGGATGACTACATCAAAGCTTCATATATACTGTAGTGTTATATTCCACTCTAAACTTTTTGCAATCTTCACTAAAATTGCTGAGTAATTTAACTGTAAGATTTTTTGTTTTTGTTTGTTTGTTTGTTTTTCGAATCCCTTTTGAATCAAGGTGCTACAGATGACCCTTGGTAGGCCAGCCCACCATTTTAGAAACGACTCACAAAGTGATCTGGGTGTGAGGCTTGAGTTTACTCTTTAGGAACGTCAAACGGTTATGTTTTACAGCATACACAGAAATGAGTTGCTGTGGTAACAGGCAAATTGTAACACAGGAAGACTGTACGGCCGCATGCGGGGACATATGAGCCTGTACACACTGGTCAGGAGAATGTCTTGAGTAAATCTGACAGCAAGGCGTCAGCCAAGACACATTTCGTTCACAGCAGTGATGTAATATGTGTCTCAGCTGATCACTTGGAATCGGATTTACCTTTATAATATACCTTTAGCAGGGGCACCACTAGAAATTGTGGGCCCCCTGAAAGAAAATAATTTTGGGCCCACACCCCAACCATATCATAGTCCTCTGTGGGACCCTGTGAAGCTCTGGGCCCCCTGATTCATCCTGATCTAACCCCCACCCCCCCACACTACAGAACACACTGTATGTGGATACAAGCGCTTTAAACCACCTCCACAGTGTTTCAGCAGGCAGATTCCAAAGCGCTTTGGTCATCGTTCACGCCTGTCTTTGGAATGAGGCACTTGCAGTCAGACTTACCCAAAGCACATTTAAATGACTGCTGTGAACAGGCTCCTTGGCTGTGGAAACAGAAGGCTCATGTGTTCTTCAGACTATTGGCTGTCACTACTGACAGGGCTCACAATAAACACTACCACTACTTTTACTTTCATTATTATTTATTGTTATTATTATTATTATTATTATTACTATTATTTATTTATTTATTTATTTTTCTTATTGGTGATGCTATTGGTACAATCGATGTTGTCACAACTTACATTTATTATCTCTGCACCCCCACCCAAACAACTCACACACACACACACACACACACACACACACACACACACACACACACACACATCCTTTGAACTTTCTGGCCTACAAGGTTTAAAGACGTGTATTACCTGTTTCTTTTCTGATGAGGTTACTAGGGCTATTTTTACCATGACATTCTCTTCTGTTGTTGTTGTTGTTGTTGCTGCTGTGGGTAGGGCCACGTTTCCCTTGGTGCCCGAGGGGCAGAGGGACATGCTGGGACAGAGGGACATGCTGGGACAGAGGGACATGCTGGGACAGAGGGACATGCTGGGGCAGAGGGACATGCTGGGACAGAGGGACATGCTGGGACAGAGGGACATGCTGGGGCAGAGGGACATGCTGGCCCGTGCCAGGGCCGGCAGTGCTCCTGTACTGACCCCAGAACAGACGACTGGCAGATGGACATACAGAACAGTGTTCCTGTTCCCATAGGTGTGGGGGGGGGGGGGGGGGAGGGCTGTGGAACAATGCTGCTGTTCCCATAGCTGGGGGGGGGGGGGGGGGGGCGGCTGTGGTAGGTTTTGGGGGGGGGGTTGGCAGCCCTGTACTGACCTCAGAACAGACGACTGGCAGATGGACATACCAGTACAATGTTCCTGTTCCCAGGGACGAGGGCAGCGGGTGGGGGGCTGTGGTAGGAGGGGGGGAGGCGTGACACTTCTGTACTGACCTTGAGTCAGAGGACTGATAGATGGACATGCAGAACAATGTTCCTGTTCCCAGAGATGGGCAGGGCAGGGGGGGTGATGGGGGTATGTTTGGGGGGTGCGGGGGGAGGGGGGTGGAGGCAGCAATTCTGTTCTGTTCTGTTCCTGTTCCTGATGAGGGCGGTGGGTGGGTGGCCGGGGTCGAGGGGGGGGGGGGGGGGTGGGGGGTGGGAGGGGTTACCTCCATAGGAAAATGAAAGCATCAATACCATGGAGGAGGATAGAAGACAAGAAAGAGAGGCCATCGTTTTGGTTAAGTTTTAAAAACATCCCAATAAAAGATAATTTTCATGTTTCATTTGCAGAGTGATAGTCTGTGTGTTTGTTTTCTGATAGTGATATTCTGTGTGCGGGAGATGGGGTGGGGAGTAACAGTAACAATAAGCTATAGTTATAGCAGACTCAATGTTTTGCTTTTCAGTTTTAGAAAGTCTTGTGTCTACACGTCAACATTTTGAGAACCATTCTTGTTCCCAAGGAAACTGGAATACCCTATTGTTGCCTGGGTCACGGTGAGGTCACATTCCGTGCATAACATATGCTGCAAGTTTCAACATACAGTACACCTAAACAAGATTATAATCAAAGCTATAGAACACAGAAACCATAGTTTTTTTTTGTCAACATCGATAAAAAAAACGAGTGGAAATGTTTTCCTGGCGGTGTGAGTCAGACTAGCTTGTCCGCACTTGCATTCACTGTCGTGTCAGATCCAATCTAGGAAACACTGAAAGGCCTTTGGCTGCTGATGTTTCTGATACATTATGGTTCGTCCCCATAGGAGGAAAACACATTGGCTGATTCACCTGCTCTTTGTGACAGTGACGCAGACCTGGCTGCCACTCACTCTCTGCCACTGAGACCACAAGGGAGACTCGTGTGCACTGAGCTCAGCCCAAAGCCTTACACAGGCACAGAGGAGTGTAAAACACATGTGGAGGTATCACTTTTAAAGAAAACGAAAAGGTAGGTAAATAAAAAAAAAATATATATATTTTTTTTAATGATACCCCCCCCCCACCCCTCACCAACAAAAACAAAAACATGTTTTTTTCACCATATTCCTGTGGGCGGGTCCTACGCCACAATGCAGCCCCTAAAAACAGCATAGCATAAGACTGACTTAGCCTTGCGGCACTTACCGACCCCCTCAGCATAACACCCTGTAAAGGTTAAAAGGTTAACACACCACATGAGCATGGCAGTAGGCCAGAGGATAGGGGAGCAACCCTGGCTTTCAAGCGTAACATTTCTGCTATGTATTGATTGTACCTGAGCATTTGGCACAGGATCTTTAGCTTATTAGCTTACCTTCCTTCCTGACTGAAGAGTTGTAATAATTAGCTTCAGATGGCTTAGTGAATGAAGCTGGACGGGGTCCCACATTTCAAAGTATGACAGCCACACAGAACACAAGCACACAGCATGACACAGCAATGACACAGTAGCATAGCCTAACAGCAGAACACACGACTGTAACAAATTACTGGGGGGTGGTGTTAGCTTATGCTATAACATGGGCCTGAAGTCTAGCCCTTCACATGATAGCAAAATATGGCCAAAACATTGCACACACATGCACACACACACATGCACACACACGCACACGCACACACACACGCACACGCACACGCACACGCACACACACACACACACACAGATAGAGCCAGAAAAAGACTGCCCACACCATTAAAGCAAAACAAGCTGCAGGGATAGTGTAGAACCAGCGATGAATTATTAGATGGTTGAACAGTAATTACCCAATATTATTTATCTTATATTACATTATATCTTATATTATAATATCATTTGCTATGTAAATATCCGGTAATACTGTGGACTGTGTAGAACGAAGGGTTAGTAACATTACGTACCAAAACATGCAGCGTGAAGAAAAGAAAAGAGATTTTATTAGTTTCATGCACTTGCTGTTTACAGTCATATTTGAGAATGAGGAAAAAGTACATTCACATAACTCTCAGGGTAAAAAGATCTGACAAGCTGTGAGTCTACATGCAGTTTGAAGCAGGCGTGCGGCCGCCGTGCAGAGGTGAGAAAACCTCCAATGCCACGTCCTGTTTTAGGAGAACACAGGGCAGCTGATGCGAAACAGTAAAAACACAAGTGGCATTCACAAACAAGAGTTTACAAACTTAATATAGCCAGCACTTTCTACAGCAAATAACCAGAACTCTACGACCAGTGTGAAATGACTCATGCATGACCGGTCCATAGGAGTCCTCAGAGTCGGCAGTGATCATGAAATTAAATGAATGACCAGTGCCATTTCTAATAAAACAGTATTAAAACATGTAAGTAAAAAGGTTAAACATGTTGCTCCTGGACTGGATATTACTTAACATGAGAACGGTAACTGTATGCAATGTGTAAAAGGGACACTGTGAAGGACAAATGTTGTGGGCGTGGTTGCCACGTTGGAAGGAGGAGTTGTACTAATTACTAATTAGGGTTAACCGCACTGTGAGGCTCAGGAGAGGCATCATACTCAGTGGGTGTGGCTGTACTATTTGATGGGGGGGTTATCATGATGAAGTGACATGTTTCTGTATTGGTATGAGACGACAGAGCAGTTTTTCAGACCCCCCCGACCACCACCTCCACCATGTGAGGTTAACAGGGCTATGTAAATGTATGAATTGCATTGTGCAGCATTACAGCCTTAACTAGAACATTGCATGAAGATGACATACATATAGTTTAAACACACAGGTGAGTAGCACAGGTGCCTTAAGAGACATTTAAAAAAAAAATCTTTTAACACAACTGTTCGTAGACCACTTGTGATTTCTTCCCAAGCAGACCACACTTAGAGAAACACTGGGGCATACTGAAGAGAGTGACTCTTACAAAAGTGAGTGTGGTTGCTATGACGATAGAGAACAGGGTGGTACTGGGTTACCGGAGGGATGAGGGATGTGGTGTAACAGAAGCAAAGTTGAAGTCACATTGTGTGTGAAATTGAAGGACAGGCTGGAACTACAGGTATGCGTCTGAGTTTAGGCAGATTCACCCTGGTCAGGTCAAAAGGTGGTGCGTTGGTCTGTACTTGTTTAGAACCAACCCCGTGCTGGCAGGACTGTAACTTTGAGAGGCTGTGGTGTATAATGTAAAATATCTATGCAACCGTTGGGCGTTTGAGTGAAGATTGTGGGAATAATTCGCTTGCAACCAGTGGCCATTCTACACTGTTTTACTCCCCGGGCAAGACCACCTCTCAGCTACCTTGGGGTTACATTATGAAGAAGCCGATGTCTGTCTGTGTGTCTGTGTTGGGGTTACTTAATGAAGGAGGTTATGTCTGTCTGTGTGTCTGTGTGTCTGTCTGTGTGTCTGTGTGTCTGTCTGTGTGTCTGTGTTGGGGTTACATTATGAAGGAGGTGATGTCTGTCTGTGTGTCTGTGTGTCTGTCTGTGTGTCTGTCTGTGTGCCTGTGTGTCTGTCTGTGTGTCTGTCTGTCTGTGTGTCTGTCTGTGTGTCTGTCTGTGTATCTGTCTGTGTGTGTCTGTCTGTGTGTCTGTGTGTCTGTCTGTGTGTCTGTCTGTGTGTCTGTGTGTCTGTCTGTCTGTCTGTGTATCTGTCTGTGTGTGTGTCTGTCTGTCTGTCTGTCTGTCTGTGTGTGTGTCTGTCTGTGTATCTGTCTGTGTGTGTGTCTGTCTGTGTGTCTGTGTTGCGGTCACATGGTGAAGGAGGTGCCGTTGTCCGTGTTGGAGCCGTCGACCGACCTGCGCGTGGACAGACAGACCTCCGAGGTGACGCGTGAGGAGGGTCGGCGCGCCCGCACGTAGTCCTTGCTCACGCACCACAGGTCCCGCAGGACCTTCTTGAAGTGGCTGCGGAAGCGCACACCTACGAAAGCGTACAGGAAAGGGTTAAGGCAGCAGTGCAGGTAGGCCAGGGTCTGCGTGACGTGCCGGCCCACCATGATGGCGATCTCGGCCTCGCACGGCTTCTGCGTCGTCATGGTGACGGTGTAGACGAGCAGCGTGAGGTTGTAGGGTAGGTGGCACAGCACGAAGACCACACCACCGTGAGCACCACGCGCACCGCCTTGTGCCTCTGGAAGTTGCGCGCCTTCAGCAGGGTCATGAGGACGCAGGCGTAGCAGAAGCTCATGACGGCCAGCGGCAGCAGGAAGCCGATGGCCATCTGGAGGCTCGGCACGACGATCTTCATGTCGTCCGCGTTGTGTGCTTCGAAGACGAGGATGCACAAGCGTGGCTCTTCCCAGTTCTCCTCCTCCAGAGGCCATGTTTCATCTGGGGAGTAGTCGTAGTTAGTACTGTTGGGAGAGGTTAACTGTGTGCTGTTGCTCTCATTCCCTGAGGTATTCCTGGGAAGGATCCATATTTCCGGCTTGTCCTCGTACAGATCCGAATACATGAACGTGGGCACAGACAGCAGAATAGCCGTCACCCAGACGACGAAGCAGATGGCGTGGCTGTAGACGAGAGTGCGGGAGCGGAGGTATCGCGAGCGGCTGGCGCACACGATGGCCAGGTAGCGGTCGCCGCTGATGCAGCCTAGCAACAGCAGGCCGCTGTACAGGTTGAGACTGTAGGCGCCTCGGAGGAACTTGCAGGCGCCGACTCCCATGGCCCAGTTGTGCTGCTCGTTGTAGGTGATCAGTGGCAGCACCACGACGAAGAACACGTCTGCCACCGCAACATTCAGCAGGTACACGTCCGTCATGGACTTGGTCTTCTTGTAGAAAGCGTACGTGACGATGACCAGCAGGTTGCCCAGCAACCCCAGCACGACGATGACAGAGTGGACGTAGACGCTGAGGTCATGGTACACCTTGTCGGCTGCTTCTAAGTCACAAGGCTCTGCCATGTCGTCACCATAGAAGTCCTCATCGCTCATGTTTGGTAACCACCCTACAAACAAACAAACAAACAGACAGACAGACAGACATATGAGAACTACAAAAACTACAAAAAAGGACAAAGTCAGTATATATATATAATATTTATTATGTATATTATATTTTTGTACAAAAATAAAAAATATATCAATATTCATGTAGGCTAGGAGGACAAATGAGAACAAATTCTTTTTAACCTCACTCCACATCAACTCACTCTGTACCTCAGCATTTCATTTGTCATATGTGTGTACAGTTATTATTTCTATTATAGTCTTACCTTCTTCAACTTCTAGCATGTTGCACAGTGTCTTTATATGATCATTTTATAGATTATCCCTCATTTTTTTGTAGTTAACATTAGCTAATTGTGTTATTGTAGCTAACTGAGCTTTTTGTGTTTTTTTTTTAAAGAAAGTGCTTCAGCATGCACAGATTCCAGACACCAATGAGAAACAACTAACGGCTACAATTTACCTCACTGTCCCTGTTACATTCTATCTACATCATGAAGTACATTGTAACAAAGTTTGTACAAGAGGTAACATTATGTACTTACACTACACAACAGAGTTAGGTTTAGGGTAAGGGTCAGTCTTAGGCATGTACTGTACAATGTAAGTACATAATATTACATGTTGTTACATGTAGATACACTGTAGAAGGAACCCTAAAATAAAGTACTACCTAATTACCTTTTACTTTGATGAAAGTAAAACAGTCCCCAAATGTGACCTATTTCAATAAATCGATGCAGTTTGTTAATTAGTGTATGGTTTCTGTGAATTCATGTAAGAAAATTGTGCCGTAGGTCTTTCACTACGGCTTACTTATTACCTTAACTTACATATAGTTGTGCTCATATGTTTATATACCCTGGCAGAATTGATGATTTCTTAACCATTTTTCAGAGGGTCATTTGGGTAGTTTCAGTTGACATTATGATTTAAATGAAGTAAACACAGGTGTTTGATAATAAATTGCCTCAGCCAACACTAACCATGAGTGAAAGAAAAGTTTTTGTGCTATCATTGATATTTTCTGAAAAATGGTTAAGAAATTATCAATTCTGCCAGGGTATGTAATCTTATGAGCACAACTGTATGTAATGTTACATATTGTTACAAGCTTTGTAATACTTCATGATGTTGATAAACTGCAACAAGGACTGTAAAATACAGGGTAACCGAGGTAGAAGGTATTCTGCAGATTAAAACACTTGGTTATGTTAATTATATATATGTTATATACATGTTATATTTTACAACGTCTGGATGTGTATTGTCTTTACACTATGCTCTGTGAGGAATTTCGCTCCTGTGTCTTGACATTTTGCAGAATTCACAATACAGGTGACTCTGGCTTGGAGGCAACTGGTTGGGGTTACGCTTTGGCAAGATTTTTTGATATTTTGATATTTTATTAGGATCCCCATTAGCTGATAACCATATCAGCTACTCTTCCTGGGGTCCACACAGAAAATATCACAAACAGGACGTCAACATACAAAACAACATATAAAACAAAGAAAAGATAAACTTCTTTTCTTGGGGAAACACACACTAAAACAGACAAAAACAGGGCTACGTATATATAAAAGAAGAAAAGAAAGACATGTTTTCTTGATCATACACTTAAACAGACAAAAATATAGAATAGAGACAGACAACAATTAATAACTAATGAGAAACCCCTAACACAACACAAAGTAGACAACAAAACTTGAAATCTGACCAAGATTACATCCTAAAGGATTATGTACAGTTGACCATAAAATGCTGCTTTATTTGCCTTTTAAGATGTGCTGAGAGCAGATACAGTGTGTCAGCCTGTTTATCCTTCGTTATCTGGCCAGCCAGTGCGTGCAAAGGGAGGAAATGTGCACAAAAGCAGGTCACTGTCAAGTGCACCTCATCAAGAACCACAGACAACCACATCCAGGTCACGGAGCCCATGACACCGAACAAAGGGGAAGGCATGGCCTCATTCACTTGCCTGATCTGGGTTAACATGATGCGCGCCTCCTTTCTGTGGTCTAAGAGACTGCACACATCTTAGTCTTGAGTCACCCCATGTGCGTGATGCTTGGGGCAGGTTCTTGCAAAGGGCAAAACTCACATCGCAGGGCACTGCCATAGCCAAACCCCAGCTACTGTTACACAATGCTAGTCAACAGAACAGCAGAAGTGTGGAGTGTGTGTGTGACAGACTTTTGGTGTGTGTGTGTGTGTGTGTGTGTGTCTGAGCTTCTGCTTTGGATACAATAGAGCCAATTATCAATCAGCTTCGTGTTATCAATAGAGCATTGTGTTTCTTTTACTTCCCCAGACATGCTGCGAACAATACACACACACACACACACACACACACACATACACACACTGCAGTTCATCAGTCGGCATTATCATATTTTTGTTGTCAAGGCTGGTAATTTGTGCCCTTTTTCTAATATAGTCATTGCAATTACATTACTGGTGCAGTCACACACACCACACACACACAATGTTCACACTGTCACCTCAAAATATGTTTAATGCACATTCCAAGGTGATGTGCTCTTATGTGCACTTGCAAATGTGTGTGTGTGCACGTACACACACACACACACACACACACGCACATGCACGCACACACACACACACTTAGACTAAACTTAAACAACAAACAACTTGAATGAACAAGCGGCTACAAAAGAAAAAAACACTCGACAGTTGACAACAAAGTTCAAACACCAAAATACTATGCACCAAATATAGCATTATTGCACCAAGCAGGATTGTTCTGTTTAGCATTATTTATCTAAATCTATTTATTATTTAAAAAATATATATATTCAAGTGACAAATGCACCAAACACAAATGCACAAAGGGCTGGTGTGTGCTGGACACACGTCTTGCCCAGGCTACTCTGACTGCACAGCACAGTGGCACACACACACACACATACACACACACACTTAGGCTGTACAACACACGTCTTTCCCAGGCTACTCTGCCTGCACAGCACAGTGGCACACACACACACACGCACACACACACGCACACACACACACACACACATACACTTAGGCTGTACAACACACATCTTGCCCAGGCTACTCTGCCAGCACAGCACAGTGGCAGTGTACAAACCGAGGCTGAAAAGGTGCTGTGCTGTTTTCATTTTTATTGTTTTCAAAGGAGTCTTAACAGTGAATACTGAGCAGTACAATTCTAAATTCCCTCATTAATTCCCCACCCACCCCAACACAAACACTCATGCCGCTGTGCTGTTTTCAACAAGTTTCAATTTCAATAGAGAAGCGTGTCAGCTTATTTTCTTTCTTTCTTTCGTTTCTTTTTTCTGTAGTTTCAGTGGATTGCCAGTCAAAAGAAAAAAAGTAAGAACAAAACATCATTCAAGTATTTAAAGCAATACAAACCACTGGATGTAGCTACACGACTGGTAAGCTACACCAAAATGAAGTAAAACTTTTTTTTTAAACTTTTTTGAAGTTTAAAAAGTTTAAAGTTTAAAAGATTTTAAATTGTGTGTGTTTAACAGTCAATTACAAAATCAGTAATCCAAAGCAGTTTGGAAATAAGAAAGTCACAGAAATGCTTTCATAAATTTGTCTTTGCTGTACTTCCTCCTGTCACTGTGGTCGGTCGGTGTAATATTTGCCTGTCTGCTGACCTCACAGGCAGATACATGAAAGCCGGCACATTCACTCGCATGCACTTGTCTGTATCAGGGTACGGTTCAAGGTGCATTCCTACGAGAATGAGGAAAAATCAAGATTGAGATTGTTTTAACTTACCTGAGACACAGGAGCTTCACACACACACACACACACACACACAATCCACAGATGCCAGCTGGGTGATCACAGACTGAGAACAGAATCACTTGTGCCGCGCCTCCTCCCCCCCCAAACACACACACACACAACACCACTGCAGGGATGGAGGTGGTGTGAATGAGGAACAAAGCTTCTAAAAGGCAGGCTGCGTTCACACACACACAGACACGTGCACGCACGCACGCACATCAAAGTCAAAAGTACAGGCCTAATAGAAAAAAAACAAGCCATAAACAAGATAATGAAATGTGAACATTGTAGCCATGGAGAGCATTCATGTTCAACTAACAACTACTATGGCACACTGAATAATGGCAGAGGAAAACCAAAACTGAAATGAAGCAAAAATCCAGCCAAACTAGATTACATACCTGCACATGTTGACTTGAGCCTGGTGAAGACAGAGAGAACATAGAGAGGGAGAATACAGGTGACTTTGGCTTTAGGCAACTGGTTGGAGTTTGCCAAGATGTGATGAGATATGTCAGCCTGTTTATCCTTCAGATGTTCTTGGGATGTACATAAACATGCTGCTTCATCACAGCAGCTGCAGATGTCGACCTAGGAAGTGACCATTTCCTACCCTTCTTCTCGTGAATTCTTCTAGTGATATTCAATCTCTCATGGTCACCCGAAGCTCACAGAACTGCAGTTACATACGTACACAGTAACCATTGTTTCATTTGAAAAAGATCAGGACATAAATTTATTCCATGACAGTGCAGCAGTATCACACACGCAATCTCTTTTCAACCATTTCTTTGCTCATGCGCTTACTTGTTTATTCAGTTTCCAGAAAGAAAATAAATATTCAGACCATAATCAAAACTAAAAAAAAAATCTGAAAATGTTACAAAAGAAAAACAAGCGCCAGGCTCCAGGACAGCGTCACCTTTCTTCAAGTAAACAAGTGCTGAGAGGTGGTCTCGCCCAGGGAGTAAAACACTAGAACTGCCACTGCCGCACCCTTTTCTGTCACCCGCCCATTTCTGTCATGTGCTGACTGACTGGGCTGTCCAAAACAGGGCCGAGTGCTGAAACATGATGAGGAGGTCAGGGACTAGTGTGGGGAGAAATGACATTAGGCTGGAGGAAGAAGGAAGAGGGACATGGTGGAGGAAGGGGGATTCCCCTCACCTGATTTTCACTTTTCCTCATTCCAGATGGCCAGGTCATGAAAACTGTACAGTACGTTCTCCAATGGCCCAGTGAGATGACATGTGACAAAAGTCATCCATCTCGGTGATCAATTAGTCGATTTCTGTAATTGTCCAATGAACATTTATAACATGTTGATTTGGCCATCAAGACAACGGGGACAAGATCCAGTGGGGCAGTACCCACTAAGAACCCGGACAACAGGGAATGTGGTTAGGGCGGACAACCACTTCCTATCATACAGGAAGAGAACGAACACACACCACAAACACACAACCACACAGAGGCATACATATGCATACAGAGAAGGAGAGTGTTGATATCATGAGAGAGGGAGGGAATAGAGATGTTTCCTAAGGAGAAATTATAATCAATAATGATTAACTGTGTTCCATTTAATTAAATGTTTGATTTTATGTAATGACTGTTACATTTGATTAAATTCCCTCATTTCACCACATCACAAGGTTTGCCTCATGTGACCTTGACCTTTGACTCATGACCTTGTGTACCTGATCAGCCTGTTTACCCTTTAGGGTAAGTAAATGTACTAGGCTTCATTAGGACTTTCCAACACAGGGTGACATGTAAGGCATAATGGCCGCTGAGGTGACTCGTTTCCATCCGTCGAGTCATAATTCCCATTAAGACCAGTCACCTTCAAGGCTGCGATTCCACTTATCTCCCATTTGCAGCTAGGAAACATTTTAATCCACAATTCCCTTTATATTTAAGATACGCCATGAATAAACCACTGAAATAACTGACTGAATTGCTACTTTATACCATTCCTTAGGGTAAGGTAAAGCAATTTAACAGTTGAGTTTTCTGCTACAGTTGTTATGGTTACCATTCACAGGTACACTGGTACACCAGCCCCTCGTACGTCACTTCGTTTTTTACAGAGGGTCTGGAAATGCTGTATTGAGTGCCTCTTTTCTTCCTGGAGGTGTGGACTTAATGATTGGATCTGCCTTTATCCAAACGTAAACACCTAATCGTGACGTATGCAAAGCGCCGGATTGTGAAGGAAGTTACGTTGTGTTCTTTTTGGTAAGGATGGAAGACTGGACGCTTAATTGCTTTGGAAGTGGGATCAATGATTTACCAAACGAAGTGAAGTACAGCTGGTTTACCAGGCTAATTCACAACCACATTGATATGGAATGATGATTAACATTTTTTGAGACCTAATTCAAAGAGAGCCAGTTAGAATAGAGTAAGTTAACGCATCATCAGCCAATTGGAAATGAGAACTCCATTGTTAAGGGAGAGTGATAAAATGACAACTGAAGCATGTGCAGTGCCATGTGACTCGGTTGCCATGACACTGGGCACCGCACCACCTAATACAACCGTATGCCAGTGCCTTATGCCTTATATCCCACACAGGTCAACCAAACATCCTTCAGTAGCCGAGCCATTCGTCCTCATTGGTGATAACAGCAGTGTTAGCTACTGCAGGGGAGAGTTAAAAGGATTACCCTGTGTTTCTCTACACCTCTGTTAGCTTATGTCCTCCTTTTTGTAAGTCACTTTGGATACAAAAAGTCAGCGTAAGTGTAATGTAATGTCATGTAAAAGACAATTGCTATACACACACACACACACACACACACACACACACACACACACACACACACATGCTGAACTGTCAGACGTGACAGATAAAACTTTTATCATTTATTTGGAAAAGGTCATGATATCAACATTAACATCATACAGGCAAGGTTAAAGAGCACGCACACACGCCAGCAGTGGCACTCAGGTCAATCAGAGTGTGTGTGTGTGTGTGTGTGTGTGTGTGTGTGTGTGTGTGTGTGTGTGTGTGTGTGTGTGTCACTCAGGTCAATCAGAGTAGGGGTCAGGGGGCAGGGTCAAGGGTCAGCGCTAGGGGTTTGGTATGCAGAGGTCAGGGGGGGGCAGAGGGCAGAGGTCGGGGGTCGAAGGTCGGAGGTTTCAGGAGACCTCCTCAAGGTAATCGGCAGCCCCTTCGCTCAGCTGTGACACACTCACGTCCAACGTGCTGTCCACCTGCAGACACACAACGAGAAAACAACACAGAGCTGTAAATAAAAACACACACGCGGCTGTAAACACACACACACAACACACACACACACACACACAACGCAGCTGTAAACACACACACACACACAACACATGGGGGTTGACTAAAAAAAAAAACCTGCCACCACGCTGTCAGAAGCTACAACTACTTTAATTATGACGATCAATCATTGGCCATCACACCAACCCCCCCCCCCCCCCCCCCCCCCCCCATGTACTCCCATATAAGTACAAAGAAGTTGAGTTGGTTGGTTGGGTTGAGTTGGAAGTTGAGTTGGTTTAGTGGTTGTTAGTTTTGTTAGGAAGGGAAGCACTCTCGGAAGAGATGGGTTTTTACAAGTTTTTTAAAGGTAGGGAAGGAGTTGCTGTTCTTGTCGCAACTGGTAGGTCGTTCCACCATTTCGGGACAACCACAGAGAAAAGTTTAGAGTGACCTCGCTTTGTGAGAGGTGAGAGTACAGATAGATGATTTGTATGAGCGGATCGCAATGCTCTGGACATTATTGTTGTACGTTATGGTTGTACAGAACTTTGGTCAACTGTTGATTGTCAAACAAAATGCCCTTTATGCTCTACAATAAAGTGGCACGACTAAAACACAAACAATTGTTATCAAATTCAACATGCATGTGCAACCCCTCCATCTTTAAACTAAGAGCTGACTAAAATAGCTGACAGTACGTTATATCTGTATGGACTGTCTGTCTGTGGTCAGAGCCACTTCCCACAATATAATATGTATTTGCACAAAGAGAGAAGAGAGAGCGGGGTGCACACTGGAAAGAAGATATGAAGAGGTAAAAGGGGAAGGGGAGACAGAGCGATAGAGAGAGAGAGAGAGAGAGACAGACAGACAGACAGAAGGGAGATGGTGTAAAAAAAATAGAACTCGAAAAAGAAGTTTTTACAAACAAAACTAAAAGTTGCTGGTACCATCTGTGTGCGTGTCTGTAGGCATCCACAGAAAAGGGGAAATCAAATCCTCCTGTGCACACAGAATCTATGTGCACACATTAACACACAATCACTCTCCCTATCTATCTCTCTCTCTCTCTCTCACACACACATACACACAATTAAAAGCAAAAAAAAAACAAACAAAAAACAAAGCCCTTTCACTAAGCTCTTGTGCGCGCACGCACACACATGCACGCACACACACAGATGCACACACGTACACACACACAATTAAAAGCAAAAAAAAAACAAACAAAAAACAAAGCCCTTTCACTAAGCTCTTGTGCGCGCATGCACACACACGCATGCACACACACAGATGCACACACGCACACACACAACACATGCACACACACACACACACACACACACACTCTCTCTTACCTTCTCACTGAAGTCGAGGGAGCCTTCCTCTATCTCCTCTCCAATGCTGATCTCGCTGCGAGAGTTCTCTGAGCGATGGCTGCACAGCAGAACACATAAGAACCACTCAGGAACATCACAAACAGAGAACCACAGAACACAGAGAACACATCACCATGTACTGAACAGAAGAACCCAGGTGGACGGTTCTAAGTCGATTCTACATTATTTAAAACTTAGGTGTGCATACGGAACTTGTGCAGGTGGTGCAGGTGGCATTCTGGGTAAGGCAGTGTTTAAGTAATAGGTGTGCTACAAAGCACAAATTAAGTTCTCGCCCACACACTACCTGCATGCATGGGCAAGGACACAAACACATCCAAATGCATTCACGCACGCACACACACATAACCAGAGGCACACACACACACACACACACACACACACTCACCTGTTGAAGTCATCATCATAGTTCACCTCGTCATCTGAGGGAAGAGGGAAAACCAAGAGAAGAGGAATAAAACGTTTCATAAACAATGGAGAGTTTAAATCAGGTATTCAGACATCTCTTCTGGGTCTGCAGTCTGATGAGAGAGAGAGCTGGACTGTGTGTGTGTGTGTGTGTGTGTGTGTGTGTGTGTGTGTGTGTGTGTGTGTGTATGTGTGGGGGTGTGTGTGGATGTGTGTGGTTGTGTGTGTGGATGTGTGTGTGGATGTGTGTGTATGTGTGTGTATGTGTGTGTTCTTTACCATTCCTATCTTCATTCCTGTGTGAAGCATCTGAAACAGCCCCACCTGCCCTTTTCCCCTCAGATCCAGCAGAGCGGTTCTTACTGAGGGGGAGGGAGCGAGTGAGAGAGAGAGAGAGAGAGAGAGTCAGAGAGAGAGAAAGAGAAAGAGAGAGAGAGACAGAAGGAGGGGGATGTTGGAGTGAGAGAGAGGTAGAGAGGGTTTTTTAGACAAACCATTCTAGGGCAAACAAGTGTAAGGTTTTGTGCAAAAATGCATCTCTACGGTAGCCAGCAGGAGGCATTAGGCATGTACAGGCCCCAGCTAGGGTGCTTTACCAACAGCATCAATACACCAGCACAACTCTAATCAACACACTCACACACACCGCTCACTCCCACATGCACTCACACAGACACACACACACACACAGGCAGATAGACAGACAGACAGACAGACAGACAGACAGACACACACACACACACACACACACACACACACACACACCCACCCCCACAAGCGCACAAGCGCACACAGACACACACACAAGATACTCACTCTCTCTGACTGGTGCTTCTCTCAGATACACTGCGATCCACAGAGGAGACGCGACTACAGAGAGAAGAGGAGCAGAGAGAAGAGGATAGAGAGAGGAGTGGAGAGGAGTGGAGAGGGGAGGAGAGGGGAGGAGAGAAGAGGGGAGGAGAGGAGAGGAGAGAAGAGGGGAGGAGAGGAGAGGAGAGGAGTGGAGAGAAGAGGAGAGGGGAGGAGAGGGGAGGAGAGGAGAGGGGAGGGGAGGGGAGGAGAGGAGTGGAGTGGAGAGGAGAGGAGAGGGGAGGAGAGTGGAGGAGAGGAGCAGAGAGGAGTGGAGAGGGGAGGAGAGCAGAGAGGAGTGGAGAGGGGAGGAGTGGAGAGGAGAGAAGTGGAGAGGAGTGGAGAGAAGAGGAGCAGAGAGGAGTGGAGAGGAGATGAGATGAGAGGAGAGGAGAGGAGAGGAGAGGAGAGGATAGAGAGAGATAAGGAGAGGACAGAAAAGAAGAAGGAAGGGTAGAAAACAGAGGAGATGAGAAAAAAGGAAAAGAGAGAGAGGAAAGGGGAGGAGAGGAGAGAGAAGAGGATAGAGAGAGGAGGAGAGAGGAGAGAAGAAGACAGAAGAGGAGAGAGGCGAGAAGAGGAGAGGAAAGGAGAGGAGAGAGAAGAGGAGAGAGGAGGGAAAGGAAGCAGAGAGGATGAAAAGAGAAGTGTTTGGAGGGGTGGACATGTAGAATATTTAGAAAAGAAAAGAAACAGGAAAGAAGAGAAACGGGAACAGGAAATAATAAGAAACACTGCAAGTGTTTTTTTTTAAATAAATATTAAACAAAAATATTCTTCATTAGCTTTGAGTAAACACTTTATGATTATTTAAAAGGTTACAATGATTATCATTATCATCATCATCATCATCATCATCATTGTTGTTTCAGGTTCACCACACTGAGGACCTCTTCCTCACCTGCCGTAAGTCTTCTGTGGTTTGGGCAATGGGTCATCAAAGAACGAGTCGCCCTCATCATCCTCTTCCTCACCCGGTTCAGTCGTCTTCCTCAGCTGGGCTCCGAGCCCGTCAGCCACCGCCGCAGAGCCCGTCTGACCCTTGACCTCAGAGACCTGCCAAGCACATCGCAACCGACTTCACCACCTCAGCCAATCACAATACAGCAGTCTCAGCGTTAGCCAACCACACCACGGCAAGCCTCGCTGACACATATGCCGTACTCATAAACACAAAAAACGGCAAGTGTGTGTGTGTGTGTGTGTGTGTGTGTGCGTACCTGTGTATCTGAGTCCTCTAATAAAATCCCGGTTTGGCCTTTAAATCTGGGAATCTGAGAACAGAAGGCAAAGATCTCCATCCTGTTATCTAGAGTGACATGACACCCATCTCTGATCTGTTTTACTGTGTGTGTGTGTGTGTGTGTGTGTGTGTGTGCTTGTGCCTGGTTGTGTATGTGTGTGTATGTGTGTGTGTGTGTGTGTGTGTGTGTGTGTATGTACATGTATGCTTGTGCCTGTGTGTGTGTGTGTGTGTGTGTGTGTGCATGTACGTGTGTGCTTGTGCCTGATTGTGTATGTGTGTGTGTGTGTGTGTGTGTGTATGTACGTGTATGCTTGTGCCTGTGTGTGTGTGTGTGTGTGTGTGTGTGTGTGTGTGCATGTACCTGTGTGCTTGTGCCTGATTGTGTATGTGTGTGTGTGTGTGTGTGTGTGTGCTTGTGCCTGAGTGTGTGTGTGTGTGTGTGTGTGTGTGTGTGTGTGTGTGCTTGTGCCTGAGTGTGTGTGTGTGTGTGTGTGTGTGTGTGCTTGTGCTTGCGTAATAGTGTGTGTGTGTGCGTTTCATAACGATATGGGGAATAAAAGACAGCATACGCACCTCTGTGTCCTTTTTACAGACAGCATAAGAAAACACAGCACTCATTTTAAAAACAAAACCTCATGACACTAAATTATTTCACAAACAAGTGTTTCAATTTCACCTATTTTGGCAAAATAATCAAATTTTTTGAAAATTTTGAAGTTTGTGTTCCTCAGTTTGGTAACCCACCAATGTGTGTAGGTTTTTGTGTGCAATTTCATAAGTGTATGTATGGGTGTGATTTTATAGGTGTGTGTGTGTGTGTGTGTGTGTGGTTGACTTACCCAACTGGGTGTATGTATAGGTGTGATTTCATAGGTGTGTGTGTGTGGTGTGTATGTATGGGTGTGCTTTTATAGGTGTATGTGTGTGTGTGTGTGTGTGTGTGTGTGTGTGTGTGTGTGGTTGACTTACCCAACTGGGTGTATGTATAGGTGTGATTTCATAGGTGTGTGTGTGTATGTGTGTGTGTGGTTGACTTACCCGACTGGGTGACTGGTTATTAAGTCGGTCGTCCAGCCCTCTGACCGCAGTAAGAATGGAATCCCCAGCGTCTGACAACACCTGGAACTTACACACGCTGCACGTCAGGACTTACAGTACGCATGTGTGTGCAGGTCTAGTAACAAAGCTTCCTATCTTTTAACATCATCATGTGGTATGGACATCTAAACACCCAGAGGAGGAATACATCGTCATAAAGAAGCATAGGGAATCCACAAAAGAACCTAAACACTATACTGCACTGCAGTGTGTGTGAGTGTGTGTGTGTATTTGTATGTGAGTGTGTGTGAGAGTGTGGGTGAGTGTGTGTGTGTGAGTGTGTGTGTGAG
>CM059282.1:29277010-29282010 GCA_030347295.1 Setipinna tenuifilis | reverse complement strand
GGTACACTAGAAAGGTGGTTAAGATAGAGGGACATAAGGTGTGTGTAAAACACAAGATGGTGTACAGGTGTGCTCTACCTTTGCCATCTGAGACACTCTCTCGCCCTAGATCAAAAAAAAAGAGGAGAGTAGAAGGAACGAGGGAGAAAGAAAGAGGGGATGAGGAGGGATGGAGAGAGAAAGAGCAAAACAGGGGTAAGGAGAAAGAAAAAGAGAAAGAGAGAGGAAAAGGGGGGAGAACAAGTGATGAGCAAATGACAGAAAAAGAGAGAGAACGAAAGAGAGACAGAGAGGGAGGGAGGAAGAATGAAACAGAGAGAGAATTTTTGAGGGAAGAGAAAAGAAAAAGACAGAGACGATGATCAGAGGCATCACTGAAGCTGCAAAGAGAGGAAAAGCTTGTGTGTGTGTGTGTGTGTGTGTGTGTGTGTGTGTGTGTGTGTGTTACCTCATTGATGGTAGGGTGGGATTTGTCTCTATGGCGCCCCCTTCTGATGACCTCCAGTAGTACAGCACTGCTCCTGTTGACATCTCCGTCCTGCACCCCCAGCTCTCGACACACACTCTCTCGCCCGTCTACAGACTGCACAGAGGGACAGCTCAGTGTGTGTGTGTGTGTGTGTGTGTGTGTGTATGTGTGTGTATGTGTATGTGTGTGTATGTGTGTGTGTGTGTGTGTGTGTGGGTGTGGGTGTGTGTGTGTGTGGGTGTGTGTGTGTGTGGGTGTCTGTGTCTGTGGGTGTCTGTGTCTGTGGGTGTCTGTGTCTGTGGGTGTCTGTGTCTGTGGGTGTCTGTGTCTGTGGGTGTGTTTAAAATCTACGCCTAGATGTTCACCAGCAGTGTAAAAACTACTACCTCCAGACATGTTCACATGCTTTGCACACTCACTCAAACACAGATAAAAGCACTTTACGTACAACCTTCAAACTATACACAGAGCCAACCTCTGGCCCAAAACGACTAACAAATCGAACGCATGCATAACTATGCTAAACTTCTGATGATCTCAAAATGAAAGCCAAAGACTAAACAGAAATAAAGTAAACAGACTTACGGTGAATGCTCTAAAAAAGACTGCATATTAAATAATGCCACATGGACTACCAAACAAATCAGAATATGTACATGTGTGTTAAGTTAGCACGTACCGAGTTGACCTCTGGTTGGAACACAGCCAGCGTAAAGTCTAAGTTGTAAACCTGCAGAAAGTCTGAGATCAGGCTGGCCGCCAGACGACCTACGGAAAGCACACACACACACACACACACACACACACACACACACACACACACACACATTACACAGACAGATACACATACACACACACACACACACACACACACACACACACACACAAATAGATATAAACATGTTACACACACAGATACAGACACACACCCACACACACACATGCATGCATACACACACAGATACGGTCACTCACACAAACGCACATTGATATACACACACAGATACAGATACACACACAAATGCACACATGGATACAGTCAGTTACACACACACACACACAATATAATCATATTGTACACACAGCTACAGACATACAAACACACATTGATATAAACACATTACACACACAGACACAGTCTCACACACACACACGCGCACAGACACACACAGATATAAATACACTTGTCTGTACATGTATGATAAAATGCACACATTTACGTATGCAAAGACACACAGTCTCATGAGAACATACAAGACAATAATGGCAAGACATGGCACATCCCAACAAGGTATGCAACACATACGTAAGCAAATATCATCTTTACAAACACATCGTTAATCCCTTAGAGCAGAGATACTTTGTTTATCCTGAAGGAAATTAAGGATTATGGATAGGCACAATAATTAAGGATAGGCACACAAACGCACCTATCCACACACACACACACACACACACACACACACACACACACACACACACACACACACACACACACGGACACACACACACGGACACGGACACACACACACGGACACACACACACTTACCGTCTTTAGTGTTGAGGCATTTCTTAAGACACTCATTCTCCAGAGGCGTTTTCTCCTGTGAGCACACCATTAACATTACTAACAACAAAAGCAACAATAAATAACAAAACAGACAGGCCTAACGCCACATGAGGCTACTCATACTGGCTATGCCCATCTCAACTAGGCCACCCCAGACCAACCCTACAGTAGGTCTTTTAGGCATCTTTTCATCTTTTTGTAGTATCTCAGCTATTTATTTCTAGTTATTATTGCACTCTTTTAAGATATGTCTGTGTATTTCCGTTTTTTTTCTGTATTGTGGTGTGGTGTGTCTACTGTCTATCCTGTCATCTGTTTCAACACTATGTATGTTTTATGGAACGTGCAATGCTGGGCCACCTGCATTTCCCCTGGCGGGATAATAAAGTTTACTTTTACCTTGACATGCTGACGTGTGTGTGTGTGTGTGTGTGTGTGTGTGTGTGTGTGTGTGTGTGTGTGTGTGTGTGTGTGCGCGTGTGTGCGCGTGTGTGAGTGTGTATGTACTGTGTACATGTCAAGTGTGCATGCATGTGTTTGTATGTACATGCATATGTACACACACGTGTGTGTGTGTGTGTGTGTGTTACCTGTTTTTCCTGTTCCTCTAAGGCCACAAACACTGCTGCCCTCAGCTCTGCCTGTGTGGGTCACATGATCACAGTCATTTGGTTAGTAAAATTCAAGTCTGTGATACCTGTACCAGTGATGTTAGTCTGAGGCCAACACCTGACAAACATGTAAAGCTACACTTAGACCAGCCTGCACTCCAGAACTTTCCGCCGCTTTTTCTGACGGTGTTATGTGTGCGCGAGAAAAGTCACTCGCGTATTTTTGTGCTGTTTTATTGCCAGAGCCCTAGTCAAGAAGACTTGTGCTAGAAAACGTGCTAGCTAGCTGCTGTGTGCCCTACGTGTGACTGGTCAATTCTGACCAAGTCTGGACCTATACATTTCTTTCTTTTCTGCGAGTTCAAGTCTGAGTTGTGCCGTTTTATTGCCAGAGCGCTAGTCAGGAAGACTTGTGCTAGAAAATGTGCTAGCCAGCTAGCTGCTGTGCAAACGGCACTGGTGCAACTGTGGAGAATCATTAGCGCACCAAATGTCTGGAGGTTTTTTCTTTACCAGACATCAGGGGCGAATCTAGACCATTTTTAGGGGTGCCAAGGCACCCCTGTGAAACTGCTCGGCACCCCCTGGCTCAGTGCAAAATGAATAATATATTATATATAATAATAGTGTTGTGTGATAAGCACTGGGGGCCGGGCACCCCTAAAGACCAGATGCTAAACTCGCCCCTGCCAGGCATCTTGTTAGAACGCATTTTCTCTGAACAGTATTGGCAGTGTGCGACTAAGTCTGGACCTATGGACTTTTTAGTCTAAAAGCAGCTTGAGTTTAAGGACAAGTTTAAGGTGCAAGAATCTACTGACAAGAATGAGTGAAGTGACGTGTGCATGGAAGTGCGCGTACAAAGTGTCAATTATTTGGTAGCCTACACACTGATAATAAGCATTCGACTCCTAATTTGTGACATTTGTGGAATACGGAGCTCTGTGAACAGAAATCCCACAGAAATGCTGGGTGTAACATGAGAGGTCAGTGCAGGACACTGTCATCATGGTTATAACTGTTACGCTTGTGATATCACCACGGCCATAAAAACATTTTACTCCACAGAAGTATTCTGAGGCCTACTGAGCTTTTAGGACACACACTTCCAAACACACACACACACACACACACACACACACACACACACACACAAAATGATGAATCTTTAGCACCCATCTTTAGTGGGGGGGGGGGGTCAAAGCAACTAAATTACATGTAGGTACACTGGAGACCTCCTCTCAACAAACAATATGTGTGTAACGGTGTGTAAGACCATGGCCTTTGTGCGCACACACACACACAGAAATAATGATGAATCTTTAGCACCTTTCTTTAGAGGGGGGGTCCATCTGCTTTAGACAAGCTGAGATGAGACCATGGAGACAGAGAATGAGGGGGCAGGGGAAGAAGAGAGAGGGAAGTGACAGGATGAGAAGGAGGTGTGTGTGGAGGTGTGTGTGTGTGTGTGTGTGTGTGTGGAGGTGTGTGTACGAGAGAGGGGTGGGGGTTGGTCTACTAGAGGTTTGACAGTTGGTGTTCCAGTGCAGAGAAAGGACAGTAGGACGAAAACACAATGTACTATACCCGTAGGCCAACCATTTGAGTCTTTACTTGTCTAAAACATGTCACGTCGCTTCATGGTAATAGCAAAGACTGGTGGATGTTTACATGATCTTTTCCCGCAACTTCTGTGGCGTTGGTGCCAAAATGTACCGCGTTGCCATTGGCTGCAAGCGGAGGGCATGTCTCATGTTTACAAAACTTGGGTTAGCGTTCTCCTAATGTTATGAGGCTACTTAACGTTTTCTTGCTTAGTTATTGACACACTGACACAACCACAAGCTAGATCGCTTGTGTAAAAGATTGTAGGTTTAGTAGGTCGCAGATAAAGATATTGTGGAGTGGACTACCAACGTTTACTAAATCTACCCGAGTTTCATGCTAACAGTTACCTGAGTCAGCTCCAGCACACAGCTAATCTTTTAGCGTAAACACCTCACATCCGAGGTATTTATATGCAGTGGGTATACCCGAAATAAGGCTAACCAGAAACTGACAACCTGAACTATGTAAATATGCTCAGAAGCGTTTATGATCATCTATGCTAGCGCACTAAACAGCTGTACAAGTTCAACAGGAACTAATGCTACAATTCGCAAAGTAACGTTACCTTGATTTTGTTTAGAACTCCACTGTTTTCTAAATTCTGAATTAAAAGATCCCGCAGCTCCGTGTCCTCCTCGGTCGCAGACATGTTGGACGTATCATGAAAGTGCAAACAAAGCTTGATGTTCGTTTTCTAAGACGCAAGTGAGTACATAGACAAACTGTCAACTATGGTGCAGT
>CM059282.1:29267010-29272010 GCA_030347295.1 Setipinna tenuifilis | reverse complement strand
TAAGTAATGCTCTGAGACACCTCGTCTAGTGACTAAATAACAATTTAAGACTTAAACAATTTAAGTTTTATGCGTGTAAAGTACTGTTTAGACATCACAAATCATAAACAATAGCTAATTTTGGATTTTAAAAAATCATGTATTTTGTCAAGCAACTGGAAAATAATTGGGACTTTGTGTCCTACCTTTGTTATGAGAATATATTCTCATAGCTGAACAGAAGTATTTCTCCAAAAATATACAGTATTTGTAAAGTGTATAACCAACCATAATAGCGAAGTTGCCGGTTGCCATGTTAATGTTAGCATAGTTAGCACAGTGACTCAGTGAAACGAGTTGGGGTTTTTAAAGAAGGGTTAATGTGACCTAGCCACAGTAATAAAGGCTTTTTAATTTTACAAAAGTGAGAGTGCCTTGGAGTTTTTCCTTTGCTGGAACCTATGATACAGTTTTGTTTCAGGTTGGTTAGTTGGTCTGTATATAATCCATTCAGGTGGGTTAGTTGGTCTGCATATAGTTCATTCTTTACCACTTATTATTTATTCCTGAATCACTTGTAATATTATTTGAATGCATATTTTTTATATACTGCCTTCTTTCTTGCTCTTTTTGATACTTTCATCTTGCACCTTTGAGGCCTTGCTGTTTCGTTGTTTTTTTTGTTGTACAGGCAACTGTATTACAGTTTTTCTCCATCGGTTTGGCTCATTTTTTGAAACTGAGATGACATTCTCAAAACAACATGGACAAATCCCCAAACCAACTTGCATTTTGTCACAACAGAATGGCATTTCTCATTGCCTTCATCAAATTTTTAAATGCTTTGTACATGTCTCAAGTGTCTAGTGCATCTTTGCAAATGGTTATGTACACTTACCTACAGTTAACACAATTAGCCCACATTTAGCACATTTTTCAAATGCATTGATCTTGCCGATCTATTCCAATTAGTCGTTTCTCAGTGTAATGGTCATTCTCTTCAAAACATGTCAGCGCAACTTCATTGTTTAAGTCATCATATGCAGAATAGTCTGTTCAATTGTCAAAATAAGTTAAGGATATAATACAATATAGTATACATTTTTTGGAGCATGTCATAAATTCATGACAACAATCTTATTTGTTGATGAAGCTAGTTTCAACCTGGCCAAGGGCCACAGGCGCGGCCGAAACATCCTTGGCCCACGGGCCACAGTGGACGTCCCGGGTCAGTGAGAGGGAAATATTACAATGTGTGCGGCCACATCTGAAAATGGTGTGGCCACACACATTGCAAGCTTGGGCCCGTACAGCACCCAGAAGCTCCTCCTTTTCCTGGATAGTCTTTATATGGATTTAGTCCCCGAAAATGAGAGGGGTCTCGAAGGGCCCCACCTACCACACTTTGTCATTGTGTGAGGAAATGTGAACTTCCACCGTGCCATGGTCCACCACTCATCCAAGGATGCATGTGTTACTACTACCATATTCTCAGTTACTCAATCCTATTGAGGAGTTTTTCTCCGCTTGCAGGTGGAGAGTTTGCGAACACCATGCTCAGTGGTGGTTCTACAGTGTTTTACTCCCCGGGCAAGACCACCTCTTTGCCCCCCGTGTCAGACATCTTTGCCGTATCGTGTCAGACATCTGAACATCTGACATCTGAAGTAGTGTCTACATAATATCTCAATTGTGCCTTGACATAGTGCTATTAAGGTCTTGATAGTGGCCTTTCAGATATTGCATATATTGCATGTATTAATAGTGCTTTAGTGCTGATTTAACACTATTAGGATTAGGATTGGGAGTGACTGTTGCATATTGATCATGAGAAAAAAGGTAATGTAATAGGTGTGTTTGTTATGTATCTGTGTCTTCATGTGAGTGAAGTATGTTTGTCAATGGACAGATTTATCATCATTGCGCAACTTTTTTGAATGATTTGTGTGTGTGTGTGTGTGTGTGTGTGTGTGTGTGTATGTGTACATGTGCACATGCGTATGTGTGTGTGTGTGTGTGTGTGTGTCTGTCTGTTTTAGGGGGACAATGTCTGGGTGGAGTCTGATATTGGGGTGGCCATTGGAGCAAAAGTGAAGAAAGTTTCAGGTGACAAGTGCACTGTGATTGATGACACAGGCAAGGTAAGAAACAGTCATCATTACGCTCACCACACAGCCAACCAACAGGCACACACACACACACACACACACACACACACACACACACACACACACACACACACACACACACACACACACAAATGCACCCACACAGAGACAGCCAGAGAAACACACACAAAACTAATGGATAACAACAGTGACACAACACACACTTACCAACATAAATACACATATGCACACAACCATGCAGACGCCCACACACACACACACTATGTCTTTTTTTTCTCGATTTTTTCTTTTTCTCTCTTTTCCCCTTTTCTTTCATCTTTCTCTTCTTCTCTCTCTCTCTCACATACATACACGCGCACACAACTGTCTCTTGTTCACGATTTTTTCTCTCACCCTCTCTTTCCTCTTTCTCTCTCTCTCTCTCTCCCTCTCTCTCTCTCTCTCTCTCTCTCTCACACACACACACACACACTGTGCACACAAACAGTGACACAACACACTTAGATACCAACATAAATACACATATGCACACAACCATGCAGACGCCCACACACACACACACACACTATCTTTTTTTTTCTCGATTTTTTCTTTTTCTCTCTTTTCCCCTTTTCTTTCATCTTTTTCTCCTTCTCTCTCTCTCTCTCTCTCTCACACACACATACATACACACGCACGCAACTGTCTCTTGTTCGCGATTTTCTCTCTTCTCTTCCGTGATTTTCTCTCTTTCTCTTTCTCTCTTTCTCTCTCTCTCTCTCTCACACACACACACACTATCTCTTTTTTTTCTCGATTTTTTCTTTTTCTCTCTTTTCCCCTTTCTTTCTTCTTTCTCTCTCTTTCTCTCTCTCTCTCTCTCTCTCTCTCTCTCACACACACACACACACACACACACACACACTAGTCTAGACAGCCTAAATCTTTTGAAAGTTCAGTAAAACATGGATAAGGTTTCCGCTGATGTAACACCAGACAAGGGGCCTTTGATGTTCCTCTGTCTCCCTCCCAGTGTCTTCCCAGAAGCCCCTGCTTCAGCCTTTACCTAAACGTGGAGAACAATGTTTACCATTTTGCATCACGTGTTAAATAATGCAAAATGTGTTTGTTTTAAGAATGAGAATGTGCATTAGAGTTTTGCCAAGAGGAGTCAGTGAGTTTTGCAAACTGTGTTCTACTACTGTATGTGAAAATTGTTTACGATATTGACAAAAGAGTGAGCAGTTGTGAAAAAAAGTAGTTTAAGCAATTTAGAAAGTTGTTCAGCCAATAGGTTTTTGTGCTTTAGCGATTCAGAAAAGGCTGTGAAACTGTTGCGATCTTTTGCCTGTAGGCCAGCATTGGCCACCTCTACCAGGAAGTTTACTGAGCTAATCCTTAGCAAGGTTAGTCCCTAAAACACAGACATTCAGCAAGACCTGGTGAGGTAATGCAAGTAGGGTGTTTACTGTAGTGACTAACTCAGATCAGTTGAATTTCGCAGTAAATGGTAAATCTAATCATGAAAGAGTCTTGTGACATCATTGTCCAAACACTGTCCAAACTAAATCACTGTCCAAACTAAACAAGGCCAGGGCTAAGATGTTAGGAGGTTTACCACAATGGACTCTCTCCAGGAAGTAGATGACTGGGAGTGTTGGGAGTGCCCTCCTGGGCCTACGTTTCACTTCCTGGTTCAAGGCCGCAGCTCAGCCGAAACAATGACTAAGGAAAGGAGGCTGTGTTTTTGTCATCACGCCAGACTGTGTCATTGTCCCTGGCAGTCCTGCCTTTTTAATCACCAAGTTGGATTTGGTCAGTACAGTGTGAGAGAGGCTGAGGAAACTATCTTCCTGATGTGTGGATTGAGGCCAGCTTTGAGATGTGCAATGTGATTTGCAATAAGAAAGTTTGGTATGCCAAAAGCCATAACAAAAACAAATAAATGTTGTTAGCAATTGATCTGAAAGTGTCCGGAAGCACAGAATGTATTGTCAAAAAAAAAGAATTTGGCTTTTCACCAAACTTGCACTTTTATCTCTAAGCATAATAAATGTTTCCGTAATATATGAGACACGGACACACATCGTTGCTTCAGGTACAATGTGAGAGATGAATGAAGAGATACATGAATTAGCTATTAGCATGTCCCAGATTAGCTATTTTATTGACATACCATGCCCCAGATGGCAATCTTCCTGCTGCCTTGCTATTGTTGGGAACATCCAGTGGTGTACAGTACTTTAATTGACAGACACAGCGGGGAGATCGGCCAATCAAACGGGTGTATTTCTATGAGGCGGGTAGCCTGGCTGGTCTGGCAAACCTCCCATAGACAGGAAGTTAGTCAGTCAGAGGCGGGATTAGCGGGCTCCTTCGCTGAGGGTCATGATAGCGTATTTGTCAGCTGGGTGCTGGTGAGGGTCATGATAGTGTATTTGTCAGCTGGGTGCTGGTGAGGGTCATGATAGTGTATTTGTCAGCTGGCTGTTGTTTCCCCCTCTGAGGTCGCTGACATGACACAGTGGCTTCTGCTATGACCTCAGTGCTGTTGTATAGTGATATACCTTAACATGCTGTATCTAGGGGTTGCTATGGAGACACACCTGCCCACGTGTGCTTAAGATCCTTATCTCAGGCTAAGTGTGAGTTTAAGGTGCATGTGCTGTCAAGCCATTTACTTTGTGTGTGTGTGTGTGTGTTTGCTTTTGCCACCAGAGGGGATGCTGATTATGTTTGTGTTTGTATACTGACGTGTGTGTGTGTGTGTGTGTGTGACTACATGTAGAGCATGTGTACACGAGCATGTGTATATAAGTGTGTGTGTGTGTGTGTGTGTGTGTGTGTGTGGCATCATGTGTGGGATTAACAGATGTAGGATTGTCTTATATATGTGTGTTATTGTGTGTGTGT
>CM059282.1:29254510-29259510 GCA_030347295.1 Setipinna tenuifilis | reverse complement strand
CTCCCCTCCCCCCTCCCATCCTCTTCCCTTTTTCTCTCCCCTCATCTCCTCTGCTTTTCTCTCCTCTCCTCCTCTCCCCCTCCTCCTCTCCTCCTCTCCTCTCCTCCTCTCTCCCCTCATCTCCTCTGCTTTTCTCTTCGCTCCTCTCCTCTCATTTCCTCTCCCCTCCCCCCTCCCGTCCTCTCCTCTTTTTCTCTCCTCTCCTCTCTTCTCGTTTGTCCTGTTTTCTCCTCTCTTCTCCTTTCCTTTTCTCCCGTCCTCTCCCCTGCCCTCTTCTCCTCTCCTCTCCTCCCCTCTTATCTCAGTGGCACACACAACAAACACACAGCATACACACACACAACACACGCAACACACACACAACATAAATCATCAGTACCCTCAGTGGCTATTCACTGATGTCACCGTCTCACTTCATCTGATCTTCTGTCTTTTCTTTTGTTCATTTCCTCTTCACTTGCTTTCCTTCTGTCTCATTTCTGTAAATATTCACCTACTTATGCAACACAAGTGTGTGTGTGTGTGTTTGTGTGTGTGTGTGTTTGTGTTTGTGTGTGTGTTTGTGTGTGTGTGTGTGTGTGTATTTGTGTGTGTGTGTGTGTTTATGTGTGTGTGTGTGTGTATTTGTGTGTGTGTGTGTGTGTGTTTATGTGTGTGTGTGTGTGTGTGTGTGTGTGTGTGTGTTTGTGTGTGTTTTAAATATTCACCTACTTATGCAGCACAATTGCACACGTGCACACACTCACGTGTGCGTCTTTCTGACGTGCGTACACACATACAGGTGTACACCCATAGAGATGTACAGATAAACAGATTGACCTTACCCTAACCACACATGGGTGCACACACACACACACACACAAACACACACACACGTAGTGGGCCAAGTGTGTGTGTGTGTGTTACTGAAACCCTGATTACAGTAGGGTTAGGCCTGCATAGTGTGTGTGTGTGTGTTACTGAAACCCTGATTACAGTAGGGTTAGGCTTGCGTAGTGTGTGTGTGTGTGTGTGTGTGTGTGTGTGTTACTGAAACCCTAATTACACTAGGGTTAGGCTGACAGTAGTTAGCATGTGTGAAATGTGAAATTGTCACACAAAGGTAGAGATAGTAGATATGGAGAGAGACTGAGTTGCATTCTCTACTAGGACAATAAACGTAAGTCATAAACATGGATGACTCTACACTTCGACTTAGACTTTTGCTTGTCTTCGCTAAGGTGTGCTTGTAAAAGTGGCCCCATGGTGTGTGTGTGTGTGTGTGTGTGTGTGTGTGTGTGTGTGTATATATATGTGTGTGTGTGTGTGTGTGTGCCAAAGGTCAGAGCCCTGCGCTAGGCATGCTAGCACAGCCATAAAGCTAATCTGTACTGTAGCACGAGCTGTATAAATTCCTCTTCTTCAGCTGGGCCGACCATAAAGCCATGAACATTTGGTCCTCAGCGGATACGCTCCTCTAGATTATGTGACTCCTCAATGTCCACATGCTGTTATATACATTTTTGGGCCAGATTTTAAAAGTGCTGCACTGGGTTGTAAATTGTGTGACTGGGTTGTGAATTGTGTGCATGTCCAAGTGCTGATTGTTAAATATTTTCTGTCAATACCGAAGTGACTGTTGCCCAATGATGTATTTTTCCAGAAGGTTCACAAAGAGTCCTGATTTATTGGAAAAAGTCGCAAATGATGGAGTAAAGAAATACATTTGAAAAAATGCGATATTGTGGCTTTTTATGGTTTGCAACAAGTGTGTGTGTGTGTGTGTGTGTGTGTGTGTGTGTGTGTGTGTGTGTGTGTGTGTGAGAGAGAGAGAGCGAGAGAGAGAGAAAGAGAAAGAAAGAGAGAGAGAGAGAGAGACAAAATGCGATATCGTGGCATAATATGTTTTACAACAAGTGTATGTATGTATGTGTGTATGTATGTGTGTGTGTGTGTGTGTGTGTGATAGGCAAAAGCTGTGTAAGTTAACAGGGTTTGTGAACTGTCTGATAGGTGGACACTGCCAGTCTAGACGCCAGTCTGACCAAGCGGACATTTCTGACCAGTCGGGAGCGCGTCTGTAAACCTCTGAGCTCCGAGCAAGCCAGAGACACCAGAGATGCCTTTGCCAAGGTCAGAGAAACATACCACACACACACACACACACACACACACACACACACACACACAGTTATTCAGCCAACAACATGATAACATGATCTCTCAAAGGGCCAATCCTAATCATTAATTATATGTGTGTATATGTGTGTAGGTATATATATATATGTGTGTGTGTGTGTGTGTGTGTGTGTGTGTGTAAAGCAGCCATCTTGTTTAACCTGCATGCCTTTTTTTTCCAGGCCATTTATGCCAAAATGTTCCTGTGGCTGTTTGAGAAGATTAACGTGGCCATCCACAAAAAGCCAGCGCAGGGCTCGTCCCAGGCCTACCAGTCCATCGGCCTGCTCGACATCTTCGGCTTCGAGAACTTCAAAACAAACAGGTCAGTGGAGCACACATGCATGTGCGCGCACACACACACACACACGCACGCACACATGTACGTTGTGTCATGTTGGAATTAGTATTTGGGGTTGGCACTTTAAGAGACCATGTTTTCAGGCAAATAGGTGGCATGTTCCTATGTTAACTCAGAGCTGGTCAGCATTAATACACACACACACACACACACACACACACACACACACACACACACACACAGCGTGTTGTTGGGCGAATAAGTGACATGTTCGCATGGTCCTGTAACTTGCAGCTTCGAGCAGCTGTGCATCAACTTCGCCAATGAGCAGCTGCAGCAGTTCTTCGTGCGCCACGTCTTCAAGTTGGAGCAGGAGGAGTACACGCGGGAGGACATCTCCTGGAAACGCATCGTCTTCACCGACAACCAGCCCACACTCGACCTGCTGGCGGTCAAGCCTCTCAACATCCTGGCCCTCATCGACGAGGAGAGCCACTTTCCCAAGGTTAGTTACAGAAGAACGAGTTAAGAGAGTGACTTTGATTAGGTAACATCCCCACCCTCATGGATAAGGAGAACCACTTTCCCAAGGTTAGTTACAGGAGAAGGCCTTCACTTAACATACTGGCTCTCATCGACGAGGAGAGCCACTTTCCCAAGGTTAGTTACAGGAGAAGGTCTTCACTTAACATGCTGGCTCTTGATGAGCAGAGCCACTTTCCCAAGGTTAGTTACAGAAGAACGAGTTAAGAGAGTGACTTTGATTAGGTAACATCCCCGCCCTCATGGATAAGGAGAACCACTTCCCCAAGGTTAGTTAGTTGGTTAGTTAGTTTCAGGAGAAGGACTTAACAGCCTGAAAATGAGTGAAAAGAGTGACTTTAATATCCTCGGTATCATAGATGAGGAGAGCCAGTCCCCCAAGGTTAGTAACAGGAAGACGACTTTACTTAACATCCTGGCGCCCATAGACAAGAAGAGCCACTTGCATAAGGAACGAGTTAAGAGAGTGACTTTATTTACTTAACCTCCTCGCCCTCATCAATGAGGAGAGCCACGCCCCCAAGGTTAGTTAAGAGAGCGACTTTATTTAACATCCTGGCACCCGTAGACGAGAAGAGCCACTTCCCTTAGGTTCTTTATGGTTAGTTACAGGAGAGGGACTTTACGTAACATCCTCGCTACCATAGGCGAGGAGCGCCACTTTGGTTTGTTTGACGCTGCGCCATTACATTACATTACGTTACATTATGTTACATTACATTACACTTAGCAGACGCTTTTATCCAAGGCGACTTATAAAAGCAGGACATAATAAGCTAACAGAGGTGAAGAGGAACACAGTCTCATGTTTGCCACCATCTCCTATGGCATTGACAAACTCTGATCTGATCTAAATGAAATCAAATCAAAAATCAAAACACAAGGGCACAAACACCACCATGCTGAACAAGGGGGTGGCTGACATGTTTTTTGGACTAATTTTGGGGTGGTTGATGTTCTCAGATGTATATATACGTACACTGTGCTAAAAGTTTTGAAAACAACGTCGACATTGCATTGCATTGCATTGAGACAAGTGTGAAACTGTAACTGTAAATAAAAAAAAATCAAAACACAGGGCACAGACACCACCATGCTGAGCAAGATGAACCAGGTGCACAGGTCCAGCAGCTCCTACATCGGCTCCAAGAGTGACCATGACGTCATCTTCGGCATTAAGCACTTCGCCGGCGCCGTCTACTACAACCCAACTGGTAAGCCCGACAACGTTTGTTTGTGTGTGTGTGTGTGTGTTTGTGTGTGTGCGCCGTCTACTACAACCCGACTGGTAAGCCAGACAACGTCTTCGCCTCATGCCTGTGTGTGTGTTTGTGTTTGTGTGTGTGTGTGTGTGTGTGTTTGTGTTTGTGTGTGTGTGTGTGTTTGTGTTTGTGTTTGTGTTTGTGTTTCTGTGTGTATTTGTGTTTGTGTGTGTGTTTGTGTTTGTGTGTGTATTTGTGTTTGTGTGTGTGTGTGTGTGTGTGTTTGTTTTTGTGTGTTTGTGTTTGTGTTCGTGTTTGTGTGTTTGTGTTTGTATGTGTGTGTGTGTGTGTGTGTGTGTTTGTGTTTGTATGTGTGTGTGTGTGTGTGTGTGTGTTTGTGTTTGTATGTGTGTTTGTGTGTGTGTTTGTGTGTGTATTTGCGTTTGTGTGTGTGTGTCTGTGTTTGTGTTTGTGTGTGTGTGTGTGTGTGTGTGTGTGTGTGTGTGTTTGTGTTTGTATGTGTGTGTGTGTGTGTTTGTGTTTGTATGTGTGTTTGTGTGTGTGTTTGTGTGTGTATTTGTGTTTGTGTGTGTGTGTGTGTGTGTGTGTGTGTGTGTGTGTGTGTGTGTCTGTGTGTGTGTGTGTCTGTGTGTGTGTTTGTGTTTGTGTGTGTCTGTGTGTGTGTTTGTGTTTGTGTTTGTGTTTACGCATTTAGCCGTTCTCTGTATCCAAAGCAACTCGTAAGATTAGAATAATAGTTATATAATCATATAATAATAGTATAATACTATTATATA
>CM059282.1:29239510-29242010 GCA_030347295.1 Setipinna tenuifilis | reverse complement strand
GAGTCCAATTCATTTAATTGATCTTTTTTCGTATGTTCAAGCTTTTTTAATTTGGAATATAAGGGTGTTTGTTCAGTAGTTAAGTCTACTTTCTTGAGTAAGCTTTCGAAATGTTTGCTCCACGTTTTGCCATCAACTAACGGGATAACATTTTCTTTTTTTGTTTTATGAAGTGTTTTCCAGAGGTCCCAAAAGGCGTTTTGGTCTAGGGCATCATCTATTTTTTGAAGCTGATTATTGACATAGTCAGCTTTTTTGTGTCTCAGAAGTGATTTGTAATTGTGATGGATAAGATGGTATTGTGATCGGATTTCTGGACTTCCGGGTTCTCTGTGTTTTTTGTTTGACCAAAATCTCAATTCTTTTCTTAGTGTTTCGCAGTCTTTGTCGAACCATTTGTTTTGGTTTGCATTTGATCTTCTTTTTCTACTAGTGTCCTTGTATTTACAACAGATTAAGGATCTTTTGGCAGCTGTTGAAAATATTGCTGTTATTTTTTTAGTGGCCAAGTTGATGTTTTCTGTATTGTTATTGAATTTGGTGAACAGGAAGGAATATATCATGTTTTCCACTTCAATTGAATTTAGTTCAGATTTATAATGTTCCTGCCGGTCATGTTTCCATTTGTATGTTACTGGGAGTGGGTACAATGCTGATGTAGGTTTTTGGTTTTCTACATTGGGATTTTTCTTTAAACTAATTACAATATGGCAATGGTCTGACAGAGGTAGCTGTGGCATCACCATGAAATAATTTATTTGATCAGGGTCTAGATCTGTTACAGCATAATCCACCACACTGCTGCCCAGTGATGAACAGTAGGTATACTTGCCCAAAGAGTCACCCTTTGTTCTGCCATTAACAATGTACAGGCCAAGTGCTTTGCAAAGAAGTAAGACCTCCCTACCATGTTTGTTAACTATACTATCAAAAGTATTCCTATTACTACTAACAATGGTATGTTGTTTAAAAGTTGTGATATGTTTTAACCCATGTAAATCGATATAATCTGGTTCGTTTCCTACACGTGCATTTAAGTCTCCCATTATAAGAATTTTTCCAATGGATTGAAATTCAGTAATGTCTGAGTTTAGTGTTTCAAATATGTTTTCATTGTAATATGGAGATTCAAATGGAGGAATGTATATGGTACATAAATAGATATCTTGGGCGCAATGTGTCAGTTCTTTTGAAAGTTTAAACCATATGTGTGATGGTCCTTTTTTTATAGTATTAATGTACTTCATAATAGATTCTTTGAACCAAACAATAATTCCCCCTGAGTTCCTGCCACATTTAACATTTGAGTGTTTAACAGAAGGGACACAAATCTCTCTATAATTAGGCAGTGAGTAATATTCCTGTTCACCTTTACTCCACGTTTCAAGTGCTATGCATATGTCTGAACTATTAACAATATTTACAAAATCAGAATCTCTAAACTTTTCTCCAAAAGAAGAAGAGTACATTCCCTGAATATTGTAGCAAGTAACTTTGAGAGATGTCATTATAATAATACAAAATAATTTGCCAGAAATAAGGATGTTCAACTACTCATAAAACAACTACATTAAACTTCAATTACTAAATCATATTGTCTGATTGACAAAGTTCCCAAAAACGACACACACGCACGCACGCACGCACGCACGCACACACGCACGCACGCACACACACAAGTGTGAATGGGGGAAAAATAAAATAAAAGACAAAATAAGTTTTTACACACAGTTGTTGTCAGTTCCCCCAACCCAGATGTTACACAAGCAAACACACAAACACATGTGCAAAACCCCAGCCCCCAAAACACACAGTCTCTCACTCACTCACTCACTCACTCTCACATACACACACACACATGCACACACACACACATTCACATGCAAAAATTCCTATATCTTTTTCAATTTGTACAAAGTACTAAACATTAACTAAATATTAAAAAAACAAATTAATTTTCATTTGGTCTCCCCCACCCCCCTATTTTAAGAGATTATCACATATATGTTGTAACATTGTTTTTATCTGGGCGAGATCTGTACCTCTGTTGGATGCTGCAGCTGTATAGGTAGGCCTGTGCACCTGATGTGGACTCTCTCTCCCTCTCTCTCTGTCTCTCCCTCTCTCTATCTCTCTCTCTTTCTATCCCTCTCTCTCTCTCTGTCTCTCCCTCTCTCTCTGTCTCTGCCTCTCTCTATCTCTCTCTCTTTCTATCCCTCTCTCCCTCTCTCTCTCCCTCTCTCCCTCTCTCTCTCTCTCCCTCTCTCCCTCCCTCTCTCTCTCTCTCTCTCTCTCTCTCTCTCTCTCTCTCTCTCTCTCTCTCTCAGGCATTCTTGTCTGCTCAGGAGCGATTGGCTCAGGAGCAGGCTCAGGAGCAGACGGCTCTTGAGCTTCAGCTCCGCCTCCAGGAGATCCTCAACCAATCAAAAGCGGACAGCTCCAAGCCTGAGCCAATCAGCGATGAGAAACTGGTGGAAAGTGTGTTTGACTTCCTGCCCAG
>CM059282.1:29222010-29224510 GCA_030347295.1 Setipinna tenuifilis | reverse complement strand
GGTGACGTGCTCCTCCTCCACCGAGATAAGGAGTTCTCCCAGGAGAGCGGCTGGCTGACCGCGACCAATGAGAGGACAGGACAGAGCGGAGCCGTCTCGGCCGACGCCGTCACCATCCTTCCCACCATGATCCGGCCCACAGACGACTCACTGGTAAACAACATCAACAACAACAACAACAACAACAACAACAACAACAAGAACTGCAAATCAGTCAATCTTTATGCAGGAAACATAGGTCCATATTACAACAGTACACATATAATAAATAGGCATACAATAAACAGACATACAATAAATAGATCAATGTGACACAGGCGAGTCCACAGTAGTTAAAGTTATTCACATGTAGATTTGAGAGCCAACGGTTCCACAGTGTTGATGAGAGCCTGAAAAAAAAACAGCAATGGATGGGGCCTCTAGTCGCAAGTAGCAGCTGATTCCTGAAGCGAGGCAAAGCTCCAGCACACTGATTGATACAATACTGACAGTATAAAAGTTATTAAGCACTGAAGCCAGCATCCTGATGAGAGTGTGGAAATGTGCACACAGTAGTCCCATTCCCAGTAGCGGTTCTACAGTGTTTTACTCCCCGGACGAGACCCCCTCTGAGCACCCCTGCCCCCCCACCCAGGACAGACACACACACAGCTTCTGTGCACGGCACCTTCTCAGCAAGTTAGGCGGCGCCAATGTGCCAACTGCCCACTCTGTGATGTGATAGACAAGCGCTCGTGGCGGCCCCTATGGAAATCCCCCCGCAGGCGGCTGCCCTGTTTGCCTGTGCCTAAAACCGCTACTGCCCATTCCCCTTCCTCATTCCCTCCACTGGCCTCCCATCTCCACCTGCATTTAATATAAGGTCTGCAGCTCACAGCTCCACCTCCAGGGCACCAGGGACAGGCAGAGGTGTCAATGCCGGCTTCAGGGTAAAAACCCTGCCACGTGCCCCTTCTAACACAGGTGACTTCACTAAGTAGCTGATCTACCTGTCTTGAGTGCTCGTTACGATCAGCTGAATCAGAGCTGGCTGGATCAAATTTGTGACAGGGTTTTTACTTTCTGAACCTGGCATTGAGAGCTCTGGAGGCAGGGCCACAGGAGACAGGGCTTTCTGTGTTACTGCTTCTCACCTGTCAAATATGCTCCCTGGCTCCACAGTCCACAGACAGCTTTAACCCTTTGAGGAGTGAATTTTTTTCCGTTCTTCTAGAATCCTACACGAACATTCTTTAGCTGTCATAGAACTTCATGTTAAACGTATTTGTTACATCATAGTGGGAACTCCAATTTTGCAAATGTTCTAATCATTAAAGCATTTAACTTTTAATTATGTTTAAACATGTACTCCATTTTAATGAATATATACTTGAGTATATATATATATAATGCCTTGATTTTTTAATTCTGTAAGCACCTTGAGCTCAGATAAATGTAAAGTGCAGTGAAAATAAAATGTGTTATTCTTAATTTTATTATTACTGCTATTATTTATAATTATAATTGTTATTAAGGTTGCTTTAAGGTCATCAATCTAATGTACTCTTTTTGTCTGTGTATGTTTGCGTCTGCATGTCAATTGTGTATGTAGAACCTACTGAATTTGAAACCGACACAGAGAAAGTCTAGATCGAAAGATGAACCTGTCACGGACAGAGTCACCCTTATCAACCTCAAAGAGTTCTCCTTTGAGTACTTCAGGTCAGCAAAGCTCTGTAACATTACCTAATTTAACGTAGGTGTGTATGTGTCTGAGTGTGTGTACATGTGTGTGAGTGTGTGTGTGTTTGTGTGTGTTTGTGTGGTGTATGCATGAATTTGGTGCATGCCTAAATGAATGAGGCAGTGTTTATCCACATATTGTATGTACGGGTATATGTACGTTGACATGTGTATGCTTGTGATTGTGTGTGCATGTTCATATGTGTGTGTTTGTGTGTATGTGTGTGTTTGTGGGTGTGTGCACTCGCATGTGTGTGTGTGTGTGTGTGTGTGTGTGTGTAGAGAGCCCGTGAAAGGTGTGTCTCGGGGGGCTGAGAAGGAGAAGCTTTGGGCCAACAGCAGGGAGCCCCTCAAACACCCCCTCCTCAAGGGCGTGGCAGCAAACACACAGCTGAGCCACCTCGCCGTGCAGATCTTCACAGATATCCTTTACTGGTTTACACACACACACACACACACACACACACACACATCACCGCACACACACATACACACACACAAACACATGCGCACACGCAAACACACACACATACAAACACATGAGCATACGCACACATACACACACGCACACATACACATATGTGCGCGCACACTCACACGCGCAAACACATGAGTGAACACACACACGCAAGAATGCACATATACACATTTGTGCACACTCACGTACGCACACACACACACAAACACATACACAGACACACACGCAAACACATAAGCACAGACAAATGCACACACAAACACACACGCACACAGACACATGCGCTAACATTTGAGCCAT
>CM059282.1:29194510-29217010 GCA_030347295.1 Setipinna tenuifilis | reverse complement strand
TGTGTGTGTGTGTGCGTGTGTGTGTGTCGTCCCATAGCATATAATCTCAGCCTACAACAAGCAATCTGGAATCTCGGTAGAGGAGGCCAAAGTCAACTTCCTCAGACACATCGCTGCCTGGCCAACTTTTGGATCGGTCTTCTTTGAGGTTAAGGTAAAAAAACACACCTTCATGCACACACACAGGCACACACACTTGCAAACACTCAGACACAAACACATACAGACAGATACACAAAACGGTGTTTTCTAAACACAGTTTGGGAGGAGCCTGTAGGATGATTGACAGCCACCAACTCAGCTGTCTCCCGCCTTCTAGGAGATTTAATCCCTCCCACTCATCCACCTGTCATGTGCACCAGCATCGCAAACCATCCCTCCTCCTCCCCTTACTCCACACACACACACACACACACACACACACACACACACACCCCCTCCTCCTCCCCTTACTCCACACACACACACACACACACACACACACACACACACACACACTCCTCCTCCACTTACTCCACACACACACACACACACACACACCCTCCTCCTCCCCTTACTCCACACACACACACACACACACACACACACACCCTCCTCCTCCCCTTACTCCACACACACACACACACACACACACACCCTCCTCCTCCCCTTACTCCACACACACACACACACACACACTCCTCCTCCACTTACTCGACACACACACACACCCTCTTCCTCCCCTTACTCCACACACACACACACACACACACACACACACACACACTCCTCCTCCCCTTACTCCACACACACACACACACACACTCCTCCTCCAATTACTCCACACACACACACACACACACACACACACACACACACACACACACACACACACACATACACAGACACACACCCTCCTCCTCACCTTACTCCACACACACACACACACACCCTCCTCCTCCCCTTATTCCTCCATTTTACTAGTGGCTATACTTTCTAAGTCCTTTACACCCATAAGGGGGTGCAAGTGGACATTGTTCTATATGATCTCCGCTTCAGTCATCCCAGGGCCGAGGCCATGCAGCTACCAGGCCAAACACGCACACCTTACTGTACACCAAGCACTCGTACGGGAGAACTGGTGAACACGCATTCTACAACAAATGTGTCTTTTTTTACCCACAGCAAACATCTGACCGCAAACTCCCAAGCATCATCAGAATCGGCATCAACAAGCAGGGAGTCTGCATCATCGACCCCAAAAACAAGGTAATTCAGAGAGAGAGAGAGAGAGGGGGAGAGAGGGGGAGAGAGAGAGAGATAGAGGGGGAGAGAGAAAGAATGAGAGATCAAGAGAGAGAGACAGCTAGACAGACAGACAGAAAGGATGAGAGATAGAGAGACACAGAGAGAGACAGAAAGAAAGAGTGAGAGATAGCGAGAGAGAGATAGAGACAAACAAAGAGAGAGACAGGGAGAATCTATCCTTCTGTTACATTACAGACACACACACACACACACACACACACACACGAAGGGTGAAAATTAACTTTGCAAAATGTGAACTTTTACCAGCCACTCACAAATAAATGATAACATTTACCAGCCACTCAATAGTAAATTAATATTTTGTGTCCAACATTTACCAGCCACTTTCATATTTTACCAGCATTTGGCTGGTGGCTGGTGCGAATTTCCATCCCTGACACACACACACACACGCACACACACACACACACACACACACACTTAAATGGCTGTGTGTTGCTTTAGGACCAGTTGGCGATGCACCCCTTCAGCCAGATCACCAACTGGTCCAGCGGCAGCACATACTTCCACCTGACGCTCGGGAACCTGGTCAAGGGGAACACACTCCTCTGTGAGACTTCTCTGGTAAGGCTTTACTCACTCACACACACACACACACACACACACACACACACATGCACATACTTCCACCTGACGCTCGGGAACCTGGTCAAGGGGAACACACTCCTCTGTGAGACTTCTCTGGTAAGGCTTTACTCACTCACACACACACACACACACACACACACACACGTATAAGGACACACCCATGCAATCACACACACACACACACACACACACAGAAATGCATATATAACTACACACAAGCGTATAAGGACACACCCATGCATACACACACAAATGCATCTCTACACATACACACACACACACACACAAATAGATACTGAGGCCAACTTAAAACACTTAAAAACCCACAATATCATTCTCTATGCACACATTCACAGGATATTCTCAGACACACACACACACACACAAGACACATCACTATCATCATCATCATCATCATCATCATCATCATCATCATCAAAACCGTACCAAGGAGTTCTTATAAGGAATCTTATTTATGTACCTGCCTGTATGCTGTAGCTGCTTTAGTAGATTTCTTCACCTATCTGAATGCTTCATGTGATTGCGCATTGTGTGCTTTTTTCTGTGTGTGTTCTGTGTGTTTTTTCCCTGCATCACTGGTGTTAGCAGGTGTGTGTGTGTGTGTGTGTGTGTTGACATGGTTTCACTCCTGCTTCCTCAGGGCTACAAAATGGATGATCTGCTGGAGTCTTACGTGCAGATGTACATGAGCGAGAGGCAGTGGAACAAACCGAGGAACTCAATCTTTCCAAGCTAAACACACACACACACGCACGCACACACACACACACGCACACACGCACCTGGATATTCTTACTTGTACTGTAATTATGAACTGGCTTCTTTGTTTCTTGACATCACAGTAATGTCTTTGCTATGTATTGTGTAGTTTTTTCCAAATATATGAATAAGTAATACATGTTTAATGTCAAAAAAAGGAAAAAACAATGTTTTAGTAAAAATATTTATTTTCAAATTGCAGTATCATTTATTCTAAGGATGCTGTTATACAACTTGTGTTACATACTATTGACATCAATTAGGTCTGACATAGTACTCATTGATTCTATAAAAATGGCTTTGTATTGGCTTTTCTTTAACGGTCTAAAGAAGAAAGATATACAACTAGTAAGTCCAAAAAAAATTGAATGAATATGATGAAAAAAAATGAAATGTGATAACATTTGACATGTAATTCTTGCACAACATTGCATCGCAGTATAAACAAAAGCACATGGCAGTCATAGCTAACAGTTCTCATGCTAATTCTTATATGGCATATACCTGGTAAAACCAATAAACACAGTGAAGCAAAGATTATTGACCACTGATTCTTTCAAAACATTTTAACAGCATACAGTGTATATAAAAAGCACACATCAAGGACAGATAACACTTCATTGCTAAGTCTTTGGCCTTAATGACATTTAGCTTGCTTCTAGCATTGGCACTTCAAATATCAAACATTATTATTGTTATTTCATTTTTAATAATTTTTATTTTGACAATAAAAAAAGACAAATTCAGTCAAAACTGTTCTTGGTGTTGACCCACAGTAGTGGAACAAGCTACCAGTTGCTATGGGAGTAGGGTCATCCCTCTCTACCTTCAAGAAGCACCTGAAGATCCTTCTTTTCCTGGAGCACCCCCCACCCCAACAAAGCTAACCCCACTTTCCAGCACTGTCTTTTACATTGCTACCCTCTTGCTTACTCTTTCTCCTTTGCACACCTATTCCTCTTCAACATATAGAAAGATTTTTTTTCCTCACGTCTTCCTCTCCTTTGGACGAACCTGTAAAATAGCAAAAAAACACCAGTGAGTTCCTGCTATTCAACGCTGTGCCCAATGTGCTAAGTCCATAGCAGAACCATGTCAGCAGCCAACTCTTGGGGCGAGGGCACCCCTACTGTAAACATGTAAAGCCGTATAAAAGGACTACAATTGTGGATCCAATCATTATTAGTAATAATATCGATGATGGTGTCCTCAAAGGCCCCCCTGTCAACGATAGGCCCTGATAACTGTCCTAACTTTAACAACAATCCCAACACCAAACCACCCGTTGTTGCATTCAGACCTACATCACCTGTGTGTGGGTGGGTGTGTGTGCATGCGTGTGTCTGTGTGTGTGTCTGTGTGTGTGTGTGTGTGTGTGTGCATGCGTGTGTGTGTGTGTGTGTCTGTGTGTGTGTGTGTGTGTGTGCATGCGTGTGTGTGTGTGTGTTATGTGAAGAACTCATACAATAACATTGTTTTGTTGCATTTCCCCATAAGATGCATTTCTATCTATACTTTTGCTCAGTTTAGGTTTTAGGCACAGCAAACAGGGCAGCCACCCGGGGCGCCATTCCGTGGGGGGCGGAATAAATTGCTGCCATCAGCACATTGGCGCCCCCTAAGTGAACTGCAGGCACCCTTGCTTGCTGAGAAGGTGGCATGCACAGAAGCAGCGTGTCTCTCTGCCTCGGGAAGGGGGTTGCTGAGAGCGCCCGGGGCGTAAAACACTATAGAACCGCCATTGCTTTTGCTCACACACTTCTCAACAAGACCCAACAATAGTTAATATTTTGACTACATTAAAGATATTTGGCAATACCTTTTCCAACTGTTCGATCTGAAGCATTTGACCAGCAGCATGATGGTCACCAGCAGGTATGGGCAGGTCACCAGCACAGAACAGACCACTGAGAGGGGAGATCCTATGCGGATAAATAGAAGGTAAATATAAGGAGTGAACACACAGGGTACATTGCATCTGCTATTTACACAATAGATTTAAGGGATAACAGGCGCAGACGTGTGCATTTGACAGAATTAATCAATGTTGGCAGAGCTGAGTAACTTCCTGAAGCAAAGCTCCGCCAAGTTGATTAATACGATGTCGAGGGCTGTTGTCCCGTTTATGGCCCGGTTAGCACAATTGATAACTGAGGAAACATTTGAAAATTTATGCTGGAACATTTCAATTCTTCTACAATTTCTTTACAATTAGCAACCATTGTCTGTTGTGCAATGCAACCTGTCGTTGAAAAGTAGAGCAGAAAAGCAACTTAAAATTAGCCTGTATGGTTGCATCAATATGGACTGGTGCTTAACCTTTATGCTGTAATTTTACAACTACTTCCCACAGTTGAACGGTTCGAAGATTAATGCATACCCTGCCAGCCAATCAGAAAACAGCATTCTACTTGACCGGACCATAAATGAATATATATGCATACAAAGTATTATGCTGTAGAGGTATAACGTGACTCACTGGTGACAGTGATCCAGCTCTCTAGTGACTCCCCCAGCTCTGGATGTCTGCACGTGTAGGAGCCCTCGTGTGCCTTGGAGACTCTAGGGATGATCATCTCTGCTGTGCTCTGGTTCAGCAGGAGGGATCCATTCTTAAAGAAATCAGCGCTGATGTATGAGCCATTTCCCCGGTATTTGCAGCGCAGAGTCAGAGGGTATCCTTTAGTCACAGGGTGGCCAGGGCTCTCCAGAATCACATGGGCTGGATAAGAGGTCACAATGTCATCCAGGTCACCAGAATTACAGTGTCATCCAGAACAGACCCAACACCAATGAGATGCCTCTAAAGGTCATGTCAACAGTGTCTATTGGGGTTTCAACAGCAGAACACACCCATAATATAAGTGGCTTCTGTGTTATGTGTGAAAATGCATATAAATTATACAAGTGTCTCACCAATGACTATGATGTAACTTTCTATTGATTCTATACCGTACACAGAGCTGCACTTGTAGGAGCCCTCATGGGCTTTTGAGACTGCAGGGATGGTCATCTCTCCATTAGCCTGCTGCTGCAGGAGAGACCCATCCTTGTAGAACGCAGCAGGGATGATGCCCCCTCCAGATATACAGCGCAGTGTCAAAGGATGTCCTACAGTTACAGGATGGACAGGACTCTCCAGAATCAGTCCCCTGACTTTGACTAAATGACAGAAAATGAACAGAGCAGTCTAGGCACCCAGAAGATCACAGTGAGGATGTAATGTCAACACACATCACTCAGTGGCGACTCTAGGGGGTGGCCAAGGGTGGCCAGTGCCACCACTGAAATGTCATTGGCCACCCCGATGGCCACCCTAGATCCGATAGGTAATTTATCAAGTTCGTAAACACAACAAACAAGAAAAACACTGTCAAGTCAATGATGCTGCAGAGAGCTGATTTCTGATCAGCGGAAGTTTTTCGAGTGACACTGAGGGGTCAGTAGACACGTGATGAGCACTGCGCGTGTCGCCTCCAGCCCCATGCAGGTCGCTTATTTATCGTTCAAGATCTGGCAACTCTGCGAGATGAACACTGCCTGTCACCTGCAGCTCCCGCGAAAGAGAGGCCGCATCCATTAACTGGATACATCGGGATTCCGTCAATCATCAATTATCATGTCGTAATTTGCTCTGAATATGTACGAAAACTGTATTTAACGAACTTTATGTTAGTAGCAGGAACAGCTAAAAGACGAGATAGCCTACACGAGACAAGACAAGAGGTACACTCTACTGTACACTGTACTACACTGTAGCCGCAGCCTGCAAGCCAAGCTAGTAACGTTCATGTCAGTTTCTTTTTTGTTGTTGTTAACAGGATAAATTGAATATGAAACCGTTCAGGACAGGAGTAGCATACATTTCTCGAAAGGGTAGTAAGAGGGCAAGAAAGAAAGAGAGAGACCCCTGGATATTCTACTGAGATGGGTCTAACACACATACATAGAGAGAGAGAGAGAGACAGTGTGTGTATATGTGTGTGTGTGTGTGTGTGTGTGTGAGAGAGAGAGAGAGAGACCTTTGAATATCCTGCTCAGAAGGGTCTAACACACATACATAGAGAGAGAGAGAGAGAGAGACAGTGTGTGTGTATATGTGTGTGTGTGTGTGTGTGAGAGAGAGAGAGAGAGAGAGAGACCTTTGAATATCCTGCTCAGAAGGGTCTAACACACATACATAGAGAAAGAGAGAGAGACAGTGTGTGTGTGTGTGTGAGAGAGAGAGAGAGAGAGAGACCTTTGAATATCCTGCTCAGAAGGGTCTAACACACATACATATATAGAGAGAGAGACACACACACACACACACACAAAAGATAGACAGAGAAAGAGAGAGTGGAATTCCTCAACATCCAAACCAGAAAATCCTTTTTGGTCAGAATTGCAACCCCTCACCTGTTAGCATAGCTAGCATCCGAGCAGGGCCGTATTAAGCCAATGTGGTGCCGGTACCACTATAATTTACAGGTGCCCCCCCCCGTTCAATATTATCATTATTCTTGCTGTTGTTATTATGAAATTAGTGTTCATGACGAGTTATGTATGGCCATTTAACAATTTCAAGTGAATAACATACAAATTTCTGAAAAATATATTTAAAGTGGCACCTATCGAACATGTATTGATCGCCGAGGTGAGAGTGAGGACATGTGGAGCATGTGCACTTTATCAACGGGGTCGATGAGCAAAAGCAAGAGCGGTTTATTCACAGAGCACACTTTACACATACAGTTTGGAAGACAAATGCCTGTGTGTGTGTGTGTGTGTGTGTGTAAGTGTGTGTGTGTTGAGGCATTGAGTGTAGGTATATGTATAAGTTTGTTTGTGTTTACACATACAGTATGGAAGACAAATGTTACCTTTCTCGTTGCTGTGCACGTGTCTACATGCACACACACACGCACTGGTTTTCAATTATAGCATTTTGGAGCTATAGCCTGTGTGTGTGTGTGTGTGTGTGTGTGTGTGTGTGTGTGTATTTTATCTCTGCTTTACAATAATGGTACAATGTCTCTTATGCATGAGTGATGATGAGTTCATCCATGAAGTAATCATGTGTGTGTGTGTGTGTGTGTGTGTGTGTGTGTGTGTGTGTGTTTGTCTTTTATCTCCATGAAGTAATCAAAGATGCATCATGAAGCCCCTGTTCCCTAATGACCACATGACTATAGCATTGCAGGATATCATCATTACATTACGTTACGTTACGTGAAAAATGTGGGACTAACAAATATACATAATGAAAAATAAAACCACAGACTGAATATATTATATATATTTATTCAAAGGTATTCTTACGTTCAAAAAGATAATCACAGGTGCAAGGGAAGTTCAGAAGGGATTTCAGGGGTGGCCTTGTTTTGTGTTTTCAATAAAAGCTTTTTTTATGAAGCAACAAAGTGTGCAGACCACCGTTTGTGAAATATCTGCTACACTTTTCTAGCACCTGTGATTATATAGTTTTGGATGTCCGCACCTCTTTTCTTATTTTATACAGACAGACAGCCAACAGACAAGCAGACAGAATATATATATATATATATATATATATATATATATATATATATATATATATATATATATATATATATATATATATATATAATAAATATTTTAGAAACACACACATATGTGTGTGTGTGTGTGTGTGTGTGTGTGTGTGTGTGTGTGTGTGTGTGTGTTTCTAAAATATTTATTGATTGAAATAATGTCAATATAATGGCTAACAAATGATAAAAAAACTGTCAATTACGAGTTTATAAATAAATTTAGACATGATGTATAGGGAGTATTGTTTCTAAAGTGTTACAGTAATGGGATCACAAAATCCACCTTTTCAGCTAATATGATCATGCATAAAGCCGTAATATAGTTATACAATACGTAATATAGCCCCCTGTTGTAATATTACAACATTTAACATCACACATTTAATTACATTTAAATAAACAAACAAACAAAATAAACCGTCACATTTTGTTGCTTTTTGGGTTTGGGTGTTATTTGGATTTTGGATGTCAAAATTCAACAACAACAACAACAACAACAACAACAAAACACTGATTTCTGCATCCAATATCTCCTACATCATCATCTAAAAGGTTAATACATTTTTGAAGTTTTCTTCTATATTTGGGCTAGTGGAGGATATAGACTATACAGTTTCTTAACCATTTTTCAGAGGCTCATTTGGGTAGTTTCTGTTGTCATTATGATTTAAATAAAGTAAACACAGGTGTTTGACAATAAATGGCTTCAGCCAACACTAACCATGAATGACAGCTTTTGTGTTATCATTCATATTCTCCGAAAAATGGTTAAGAAGTCATCAATTCTGCCAGGGTATGTAAACGTATGAGCACAACTGTATGTAGCATACAATATCATATAGCCAACATGCGTAGCCATTGCGGCTCTGGCTGCAGAGGGCTGGCAGCTTACTTGCAGGCATCTTCCATAGTAGTCTTCATCAACGCTAGCCCCTTGAGAATGCTAAATGACAGAAAGTCAAAGTCAAAGTCAAGGTCAGCTTTATTGTCAAAAGCCATATGTACAGGTTGCACACACAGAATTTGAAACTGCAGCTCTCCCTAGGCCCACAGTGAACATGAAGCATCTTATAAACATGCCAATAAGACCTGATGACCAAACAAAAGTACAACAATGGAACAACTACGAAAACACACAGCACCCAGTGTCACTGTGATTCCATGCCACCACAAACACTCGGAATTTAGGGGAGGAGTGTGTGGGGACGGTACCATGCTCAGGGTACCTCAGAGTGTGTGTGTGTGTGTGTGTGTGTGTGTAAGAGGATGGTGCCATGCTCAGGGTACCTCAGAGTGTGTGTGTGTGTGTGTGTGTGTAAGAGGATGGTGCCATGCTCAGGGTACCTCAGTGTGTGTGTGTGTGTGTGTGTGTGTGTGTGTGTGTGTGTAAGAGGATGGTGCCATGCTCAGGGTACCTCAGTGTGTGTGTGTGTTTGTGTGTGTAAGAGGATGGTGCCATGCCTAGGGTACCTCAGTGTGTGTGTGTGTGTGCGTGTGTGTGTGTGTGCCTGTGTGTGTACATGCGTGTGTGTGTACATGCGTGTGTGTGTGCCTGTGTGTGTGCTTGCGTGTGTGTGTGCCCGTGTGTGTGCTTGCGTGTGTGTGTGCCCGTGTGTGTGTCTGTCTGTCCCACACAGTCCATCAGTCTCAGCGGTGTTTGGTCTAGCTTTGGCTTCCTGTTTGTGTGTGTGTGTGTGTGTAAGCTGACAATTAGCCCAGTATTGAATTGAGGCTACTTAGTTAGCATGCATGTGAATTAGGCATAATGTGAAATTATATGCATGTGTAAATATATTAGTATACATGTCCTAGTATATACTGTGCAATTACATTAAATGTCAATCAGTAAACATTATGTGATGAAGTGGGCAGGTAAGGCCTCGTGACTAGAGAGTTTGTCTTGGGATCGCAGGTTCGAATCCCCTTGCAGTAGGAAGAATGGGGGTGGGGGAGTAAAAAACTAGTGCTGTCCTGCACCCTCATCCATGGCTGAAGTGCCCTCGAGCAAGGCATCTAACCCAACACTGCTGTAACTAAAGCCCTGTACCTAAGTAACTGCAAGTTCCTCTGGATAAGTGTAATGTAATGTAAAGGTTCTTACTGATCGACATCCACAGCTGCATCTATGACGTCCACAAAGGCATGCATGGCACTCAGTGCCACCTCCAGCTAGAGAAAGAGGGGGGAGACGTTTCAGTGCACACCTAAGCTATGGCAACTCTTACACAACTTTATCTCCCTTAACAGTAGAATTCTCTTTTCTGATTGGCTGATGAGGTGAGAACTAACTTTGTATAACTGGCTACCTTTGAAGTAGATCTCAAAACTTTTAATCACCATTCCATATCAATGCGCTTATATGAATGGCAACCATGACAACACTTGTAGCCAAATTAACGGTTAAACGGCCTACTTTTTCTTTATTGGATACTACAAAGTAGCAAATCAACCATTTATTTCGGTAGTTTAAAATTAGATTAGAAATACAAAGGGGAGATAAAAGGGGATCAGCCGGTCCTCCTCTGATATAACGGTAGTGATGCCCATACTGTAACCTACCTGTTCGTCATGCAAGTCATAGAAAGTTAATCTATAGTGTTCTGCCACAATCTTGAAGTCCCTGTGTCGGGTTAGCGCTCGATGCTCTCTTGAGACACAGCGAGGATACTGTGAGCAGTGTCGTTTGAAGCTGGCCACGCCTTTGGCAAAGCTGTCTTGCCTCTGTTTGAAAGATAAGGCAAAAAAAAAAAAAAACGTCATCTGTGATGCTTTGTGAAATTTCTTCAAAGCAGGTCTCAAGATGATGTAAATAAAAACACAAAAATCACCGTGCCAGTGTTCATCGTTAGAGATAGCCTACCCATAATTCATGTTTTTCTAGTTGCAGTAGCCTAGACATTAATGGCTTGGAAAGTCTTACTTTTTTGTATTCGTCATATGCATCCTGTAAGGCTTTTTTCTTGGCATGATCCGTTTCTGCTTCAATTTTGGTCTGGTGGATTTTATGAGGAACGTCATGGCTCGCGGTTAGGTGGGTTAGATTGATGCCCTGTTCTACGGGGGGCTCCACGCGGTCACTTGGAGTTCTGCCGACGAATTCACTCAACGGCTGTTTGCAGAGGGACTATAAAGATGTAGACATGTTAGCACATTTAAGAGCGAGGTGTGTTTAAAAGTCATCTGGAGCCTTTCCTTTCACCGTCAGTAGTGTTAACATGTGGGGTACACTAAAATACATTACCGTGCTTAGAGTTGGCATTAGTCCTCCATAATTGGGGGTTACCAGCTTTTTTTTTTTTTTTTTTTTTTTTTTACAGGGGTAGGCCTACTACCTTTTGCATGTTACATTAATTACATTAATATGTCGATAACCCCCAATTATAACCCCATTTTATATTCTATATAAATATAAGTGTAAATGTGTGTGTGTGTGTGTGTATTTGTAGGCATCACAGCCATCTCTCTCTATATATATATAATGAGGGATTCTCTAAGACAGATGGCTGTGATGCCTATGTGTAAAAATGCAAAGGTGTAAGGTCTCAAATGTTTTTAATTCCATGTGTCTGTTTGCTTTGAGGGCTGGGAAATAATGGATTAAGTGAATGGTGACAATTCTGTCAATTGTCAGAAAATGCTTTACAAAGCTTTGTTGTGTTTGATGCACTGCTAACTTACAAGATCTCCATACTGCTGGCATGGAGGTAGATCTGACTTCCCAAGTTCACGTTGCAGATGTTTAAACAGGTCTTCAAAAGTGGTCTTCTCAAGTTGAGTCTTATTTTTTTTTAAAGAGAGATTTCTTTCATGAAAATTAGGTCATAGGTAATAGTTATAAACTTTAATCTGTAAACTGTCTCAATAAAGCATTGCTCAAATCCTGCACCTTATTGTCCTGGGTTCAAAATGACTATAGTCTAGGCAGGTTTGTTTCATGAAAATTAGGGTAATAAGTATTAGCTGTGAGGGCAGATCTGTCACATCTGTGATGGCTCATCTGTTAATTGCCATGTAATAATAATAATAATAATAATAATAATAACCTTTATTTGTATAGCACAGTTCATACATACAAGATGCAGCTCAAAGTGCTTTACAGTTTGGCAAGGTCACAAACAAAACAGCATTTCTTGCAGTCCAATGGCATCGGAGTAATTCAATGCAATAATGGAGTGGCGAGTGGCGGTTTTTAGTTCAAGGTAAAATAATTGTCTCAGAACTGTTATTGGCCGGGTTTCCCAGTTAAGAATCTTCTTAAGGAGTTAAGAAGACTGTTAAGCAGAGGTCGGCTAAGACGAAACGTTAAGATAAGAATGTTTCCCAGATGCCTTCTTAACGTGCGTCTTAAGATGCTTCTTAGCTGTCTTCTTAATTGGAGCACAATGAGCAATCGATCTCAGAGTGGCCGATTGGAGCGCACCGTCGGCATAGTAAAATGCTGCCACCTGAAGTTGCAGTATGTTTCTCCGCAATCTATATCATTCCATTTAACTCATGGGCCTTTCCATTGCAGGTGACGCCGCTGTGGAGGGCGGTGACGCTTGATCGTGTGTGTGTGTGTGTGTGTGTGTGTGTGAATAAAGCACATTCGAGGAATGCTTTAGCGTTCAACAAGCGGTCAAGGAGGAGTAACCTAAATGCTATAGAACATGCCTCAAATAAATATTAAATATTTATTTAAAAAAATTATAGCGGACATATTACGGAGGGGACTGCGGTACAACATTTCGAACACATGATACCATATAGATGACACATTTCCCCACAAATATTTAACATTTCATTGGTAGAAGGGGTGCGCGAAATAGCCTACAGGAAAAAAGGGGGAAAACACAATTGGACTATCCGACACATTGCATGACTATCTCCTTGCTTAGTGTCATGTTGCATTATCGGCCTAAGGTGGCGTTGTTTCCACTGTTCTCTCGCTAAGAAGGGTGTAAGAAGGCTCCAGACTCTTCTTAGAGATCCTTCTTAACGGCAGGTCTTCTTAGGCTAAGAAGCAATTTGGGAAACGCGGTTGCTTCTTACGGGAGGGCCTAAGAAGGGTTTAAGAACGTTCTTAGCGCTAAGAACTTCTTAACTGCATCTGGGAAACCCGGCCATTATCTAAAACTAACAACCGCTAAACCCACTCTCTCCCTAGGTGCCTCATGGTTGTATAATTCTCTCCCTGTGTAGGAACTATGTGTGTCTGTAGTGTCCCTGCTCGGGGAAACTTACTTAGACACATGCATCTCCTTGTATGTATGAAATTAGTCTGCTTACTCTGTGTTCCTCTACACCTCTGTTAGCTTATGTCCTCCTTTTTGTAAGTCTCTTTGGATGAAAGCATCTGCTAAGTGTAATGTAATGTAATCTGTCTGTCTGTCTTTCTGTATCTTACTGTACTGTATGTCTTTCTTGCCAGTTTGCAAAGCCTGTCGGCCAGTGACAGTGTGACTACTCATCCATTACAAACCCTTTCAGCATAGTGCATCCAGATGGCAGAGTATACGTCCGCCAGGAAGGTGTGCCTCAGGTGATCGTAGTAGGTCGCATATGATGACAAATTGGGAGGGCAGGCAGTTGTTCCATAGACTAAGAGAGGACAGTGTCTTTAATAACCTGACACCAGCTTAAGACCCAACAAAATGCAGCACGCACTGTGTACCATCTTTCTGTGTATTTACAGTCTTGTGAAGAGAGGAACGTGTGGTGACACTACAAAATGATGCATGGTAACGAATTCAAAGCTTGTGCAGTGTTCAAACATTTATAATACAATTATGTTATGTTACCTGATTAAAAGAACAAGTCCATACAAAAGATCAGAAAACATACCTGTGACATTTGTTGGAAGTTTCGCCAGCATGGAGCCAGAATGACAGCTCTCCACAAAAATCACAACCTACAGGAAACATTATATACAATTACTGTATTTATTTAAACATTACATAAACATTATATAACATTACTGTATTTATTTAAACATTATATAAACATTACATAACATTACTGTAATGTAACGTTTGGTGCATTAAATTGTCAAAGCCTGTAACTAAATTTTTCAAACCTTTTCACACTTTTTGTTTATGGACATAGTTGTCAATGTGTCCACAAGGTCCTCAGCATGAAGCTACAGTGAGAGAGAGAGAGAGGGAGAGAGAGAGAGAGAGAGAAAATATGATAATTTAAGGAAGGGAAGAAACAGGGTATTTAAGTCCGTAAAAATGTGTGCCAACCTCTTCAGATCATACACACAGCTAGTGTGACATTTTGAACTAACTAATAACTAAGAAAACATATAATTAAATTGTTTTGTATATATTCTGCAGAACCAAAGCATGATAAGCCACTGTGTGATGCTTACAGAGCTATCAGGAAAGCAGAACAATCCAGGACCTCCGTGGTTGACCATGTACACAAAAATGCTGTCGTTCTTGTTGCTACAATATAAAAACAGAACAAACTTTTAACATCTCTCATGGATGTCCAGGCAGGAATCTTCCTTAAACCATGGTAAAAAGGTTGTTACAGCAAGCTAGCCCAGCCACAACACCAAATGACAGAAGTCCAAAACAGTATGTGTCTAGGGGTTTCATTTACAGGGAGAAATGTAAGCCTGCGCAAGTCCTGCCAGGAAGGCTGTAATATCAGGAAGCGCATATTGCCTTTGGCCAATCAGTGGCCACCACCTGCTTTATAATGACTTGTCTAACTCACCTTTTCCACTGCTTCAGGTGCCAACGTAGCCAAAGTCTCTTCCTCCATTCCCACCACCACCAGTTTGGACCCTAGTCTACCTATCCGCCTGGGGGGTGATTCCAGTCCCTGCTATATGGCTTTGGAAACTAACTAGATGCGCATAGCAGTACACGGTATGAGCACCGCAGCAGAGAGCGTTGAGTGAAGGAGGGTTGCCAACGTACGTTTTCCTTACGCATTCTAGTTTTGCAAAGGGGGAGGGGGCCAAACCCCTCTTTATGCAGAGAAGAGTCAAGACTTGTTTCATTGAAATGAATGGGACGCCCATTTACGTTCGCTATTCACGTTCGCTCCCATAGCAACGTATTATGTTGCCCTACCTTTGTAGAATCTAAGATCTTTGGCTGCAGTGTGCTCTGACATCCGCTACAGAGGGGGTTAGAATGCTCTTATGGAATGAGTGTCCATTCTATAGTTATAAGCCAAAACCCTTTTTTTTGTTTTTTATTATAGCGTCCCTGTGGAACAAATTGTACGAAACATAATGTGCTTACAGAGGTTTGAGTAGTGATCCCACATAGCAAATTTGATGCGATTAGGACTTTCCTGTGACCAAGACTGTGGCACTATACTGGAAATGACCTTATATGGACTAAGTAGGTATACCTTGTTGGGATGCATCATATCATAAAAATGGGATTGTTAGGATTGCAACAATTGGCGAGTTACCACACAAAGCGTAACATTTTGTTAGATCATGGCACCCCCTACACATGAAATTTTAGCAAATTTGCTGTGGTCTTACAGAATGTTGTGGCCATTCAGTGTGTATGGTTTAGTGAAATTTGGATTATTACAGCATTAGATATTGAGTACTATAAGTACAAGCTATGCTTGAAATATTGATTATTGTGTACCTTCGTAACGCTGTAACTTTTTGAAAAATGTGTATGACAATTCAAGGCATCTACAACAAAAACTTCACAACTGAATGAAAACCCTTACAGGAAGTGGTTTAGTTTTGCTTTAGTTTTTAAAAAAATGAGTAAAATGCAGACAGAAAAGTGGTATAGCCTAATGTGTTGGATGCAGGTCTTCTCAGGAAATGTGCGGGAAAAAAACTATGTTTTGATACGTCATTGTTTTATAGTTATTTGCCAAAATGTTTTTTATGCCGCACCCTATGGAAAATAATAATAATAATAATAATAATAACCTTTACTTGTATAGCACAGTTCATACATACAAGATGCAGCTCAAAGTGCTTTACAGTTTGGCAAGGTCACAAACAAAACAGCATTTCTTGCAGTCCAATGGCATCGGAGTAATTGAATGCAATAATGAAATGGCGTAGTGACATAACAATGCAATGTCACAACAACACAATGCCCCGTTGATGCAGGCTCTTGCGCGACACAACAATGAAATGTCACAACAAGGGAGGTACATGTGTCCGAATAAGTCCCCCGGGGCTGGGACACCACAGACACACATAACCCCACACATGGACAGAGAATGAGAGAGTTGGTCTAGTGATCATTAGTTTTGTTAGGAAGGGAAGCAATGCCCCGTTGATGTGGGCTCTTGCGCGACACAACAACACAATGCCCAGTTGATGCGGGCTCTTGCGTGAACACAGGTAAAAAGCATTTGTTGCATCTTGGTGGCGCAGGAAGGTTGTTCAGCCGCTGTTGACAGTTCCTGCTTGTGTCCGTAGGGGCAACAGGGGTGAGGAAAAACTCCCTGAATTGCATGTGGTTACTGAATTGCATGTGGTTAAAATAAAACAGAAGCTCACCTGTCAATCACTTTTCTGCCAGTTACAGCCTTTTTATCTCCTCTTAAAGCAGCCAGGAAGTTAGCCACTGTCACTTCCTGTAAAAACCAATTTTACAACCAGTAAACAATAGCACACAGCAAAATGTCTCTGAAGATTCTCATTCATCCAGGTCATGTTAGTCAAAAGAGCTAATAATATAAGTTGTAAGCAACTCGACTTCTTTTAGTAGCTTGAAGATGTTTCATCCAAAAGACTTCTTTAGTTCTGGCATGAATCAGGCTTCATTGGATGAAAGGTGAAATGTCTTCAAGCTATTAAAAGAAGTCCAGTTACACAGCAAAGCATTTGAAAAATATAGAAATGCATGATATGAGCTTACGCTTCCAGTGTAGTCCTTTGGAACACCTGTATAGACATTTTTGCTCAATGGCTCATTGATGATAATTCCTTTGGTAGGGTTACTGAAGAAAAAACAGAACAATACATAGACACACTGTCACTGTGTTCCTTCTGGCTCTTCTGGCAGTGCTGTGTTTTTCCTTGGTTCACCGTTAATTTTCCCGTTAATAGTTCCACTTATTCACTCTGCACCTTGACACACACAATATGACAAAGACGAGATCACTAAGTCCAAATTAGTTTAATACAAAGCTCAGTTATAAATAAATTATATTGTCAATAAACTAAATATAAATATACATAGTTATGAAAAATAAGTTATATGAAATATAAAAAAATAACTTTGACCATTAGAATTACTCCTTTAGCACAGATTGATAAGTAAGGGATAGAAGCTGCTGAGGTGTGCATTCGATGGAATTAGTCTACGACAAAAAACTTCCCGACACGAAACATTTAAATTGTTATGTCGGAATATTACATAATATTAGGAATCATTGTCTGCAACCTGTCATTAAAAAGAGCAAAAAAACAACCGTTAAATTAGCCTGCATGGTTGTTCTAGTTAAAATTCTGTGGGGCATTTATATGGAACTTTATGCCAGAAATTTAGAACTTCTTTTCCATCGCTAAGTGGTTTGATGGAATTAATGCATACCCCGTCAGCCAATCAGAAAACAGCATTCTACTTGACATAATAAAGAAGTATTCCACGTACTCTGGGTGGTACGCGAGGTCATCATACATCATGACTACTATCTGCTCGTCCGGAATGCCTTGGTGGTGCACGATCTGGTAGGCATGGCACACATCTGCCTGGAGAATGGGGATCAACATACTTTGCAACACATTGACAACAAAAGTTATTAACGCCTTGCATACTATATGAACAAATACACTGTAGCATTAAAGCTACCTGCCACATATCCTGTGTGTGTGTGTGTGTGTGTATGTGTCTGTGTGTGTGTGTGTGTGTGCTTCTGTGTGTGTGTTTTTGTGTAGCCTGTATGTGTGCATATATATAAAAGAGTGTTTGTTTTGTCTGCCTCTTCCCTCTGTGCCATTTAATATGCGAACCAATTTTAATGGGTTTACGTCTTAGTAGAGGTGTCCAGGAATGAGTAGTCAGTGTAGGCCTTTGGTTGAGCATTACTGTAGTATATTTTCAGAGTAGGGACAGGACAGGTCTGAGGGACTTGTGAAACTGAAAATGACATAAGAAGGGCTTGAGGGCTGCCTGAAGAGGGCCGCCTGTTGGCCAAAGGCTAAAAAACATAGCACAGAGGGCCTCACCACCGTTAATCTTTTTCCATGCTTTTGGAATGGCGTGGCCACCCTTCATCCGGAGCTGGGAATTAAAACAATAAAAAGATTGAGGGAACAGAGCAGTAAACAGGCTTTGAAAAACCCAGGAAGATGATTCTGGGGGTGAGGCAGACAGCCTCATGCTACCTCATACTTCATCCCTCCTTTGTACCAAAAAGCAAATCTGCCTTTTTGGCTGTGTTACACCACTCAGGTTCCTTCTCCCTGTGTGTGATTACAATGCTAGCCCCCTGCTGCCACTGCACTGGTGTCACAAAAACAGGCATTTAAAAAGCTGACCATATCTGGCCAGACACGATAATGGATGGGCGGGAGAGCTTCCGTGTGCCCCTTCCGAAGAAAAAGAAAGGTGGACCCTGGGAAGGAGGAGGCGCCACCCTTAATCCGGAGGCTGGGGACAGTGATAGGGAAATTAGACGATTCTGATTGGCTGTAGGTTAATGAGATGGCGTCGCTGCTAAGCAGTGGGCGTCATCCCCTCCAGTTTATAAAGAGGAGCGCAAAGACGCCCCGAGCTCAGAGCTGCTGTCAGACTTACTTCACTGCGCAGTAGAAGATCACAATAAATGTACAGAACTTGACTCCTGCCTCTTCACGCCCCGTGTTCAAAATGGGCGATTGGACTTTGCTTCTGTCAAAGAGGGTGACAGAACTGAATTTCTCCACGATATTACACAGTGAACTACGATGTCACCGCCTTCCTGTACCAGAAGTTAATATATGTTCGAAGTGGTAACAGAGACAGTTGATAAACCTTAACGGTTGTTGGTGGTCATGAGCCCACAACGCAAAGCGGATTGGCCGTTACACCTTAAAGTGCGTTAGCTTATGATAGATGAATGACGTAAAGTCTTTTAATCGACTAGACCACATGAAATATTCATGATAGTGCCATCAACCAACTCAAGGAGGACAGGGAGAAAATTTAAAAGGTTAACATTATCCATATCTATATATGGTGTAATCTTTTGTGCTGATGTGGCAATGTGCTGCTGCTATTATTCTGCTCTGTCGACCGCACCCACCCACCACAAAAGACAAAAATAAAAACAAGCTTTAAACACGACATTCCAAAGAATCACAATGGGAAATTTAATCAAGCTATGGCATAATACTGCTACTACTAAAGTCAAAGTGAAATGTATTATCATTTTGTTCATGCCAGGGTAAACAAAAAAACGAGAAGGCGTTTCTCTGAGATCAAAGTCAGGTTTACATTCATTCATACATCTCACCACAGAAAAATGAAATAACTAAATCATATATATATAAGAAATAACTGGATAACTAAACTGACCATTGCCTTCGGGTTCATGACGGTGGCCGGACCACACCCGTAAGGGTAGCCTATCTGCCAAGACCCCACTCTCACTCGTGTTATATTGCTTAAGTATAAAATGCTCTTAATAATAGGTAAAGTGCAGCATTCTTAAGTAGTCTAATAATAATAATAATATCACTACTACTACTACTACTACTACTACTACTAATAATAATAATAATAATAATAATAATGATAATAATAATAATAATAATATCCTAATAAGTAACGTATACATGTCAAAACACGACTCCTTAGCTTTTCCATTCTGAGGAAGGCTGAATGATACTACATTATTGATACAAAGACATTCGCGCCTTCCTGTGGCATAGTTCTAGATTAATAAGTTATGATACTTCTGTTCGCAATAACAACAGTGTAAGGCGTACCTGGTGCCGGTAGTTCTGCCAGCCTTTGGATCCAGCAGCTAGAAGGACCCAGTTTTTCCCATGACCCGAACCCATGATACTGGTACAGCAAGCACTTAACAGCCCAGTTCAATCTCTCGTCTGGTTTTGCATGCAAGACGCCCTCTGATGCAGTGGGATGAAAAGGCTTATATAGCTTACATCATTGCTTTTCTAAAACCACTTTGAGTTTCAGTTTCACTTTGAGTCATGAGAGCAGCAATCGGGGTGTTGTTATATATAAATAACTTGGATTCCCGTTAGCGACAGTGATGGAAGGATATCGCTCTAAATTTAGCGAGGTTTACCCAAATAAGGCAGGCTTTGCAGTGAGCAACTTTGATGGAATAGCCGTAACCTCCTGGGCATTCGAGGCTTAGCCCTGGATTTTCTGGGGATAGCCCCGGATTTCTGTACCGTCAAATAATAATAATAATAATCATAATCATAATAATAATGATGATAATGATGATAATAATAATAATAATGCTGGTGCAAATTATTATTATTATTATTATTATTATTATTATTATTATTATTAATTATTTACACTCTTTTGACTCTTGACTCTTGTTTTCTCTGGCAGACATATGAGGGACGTGATGAGTTTCACACCCCCCAAAAACAAAAAACAAAAACAAACACCCGACCCCCATCAAAACACCCGACCCCCATCAATTGCAACTTTCTAAAACCACTTTGAGTTTCAGTTTCACTTTGAGTCATGGTAACAGAGAACTTAAAATCGGGGTTGTGTTATATATAAATAACCCTACCCATAGTTGAAAAGCCCTTGAGCAAGGCATCTAACCCCACACTGCTCCAGGGACTGTAACTGAAACCCTGTAAATACCTGTAAGTCGCTCTGGATAAGAGTGTCAGCTAAGCGTAATGTAATGTAATGTAAAAATGAAACAGGCAAAGGCTACAACAGGAATGTGATCCTACAGGCGCCCCTGCCTTATAGTGTTATGGATGAAGGAGCAAGACCGGAGCACTCCGTTTACAGTGTTTTAATGGTGCAGAAACAACATGACTGACGTTTCGACGCTACTTCTGCACCATTAAAACATTGTAAACAGAGTGCTCCGGTCTTGCTCCTTTATCCATAATACTGTACATTGTGTCCTGGACCGTGAGCACCAATCGAGGTGGAAGCGCATCTGACTCCTATTTACTGCCCCGGCCTTACAGTCCAGTCCAGAAGTCCAGTCCAGTTTTTTTGGCTACATCTCCTCATCACTCAAGCCTCCTCATCACTGTTTGGGAGGCCCAGTGTGTGTTAAAGTACCTTTACTGTCAGTGGAGCTGAAACACAAAGTGGGGTGTCACCACGGCCGTATTAAGCCAATGTGGTGCCCCTGGGCACTATACTTCACAGGTGCCCCCCTGTTCAATATTATCATTATTATTGTTGTTGTTATTATGAAATTAGTGTTCATGACGAGTTATGGATGGCCATTTAACAATTTCAAGTGAATAACATACAAATTTACGAAAAATATATAAATATATTTAAAGTTTGTCATGTAGTGCCCCCTCAAATTGTTGTGAATGGTTGGCCCTTATGGATAATCCGGCCTTGGGTGTCACTGGTCACTTTGTGGGATGACACTGGTCACTTCACCATTTCACTTTCATCAGTTACACAAGGGGGGGGGGGGGTCACCAGAGGAAGAGGAAGCCATGGACACAACAGGATTTTGTTTTGTTTTTTTTTTTTTTTTTTTTTGGGGGGGGGGGGCATTATTTCCATGGAACAGGTCACCTCAGTGGTCATTATCCTCCCCAGAGAGCTTTTATGGAATCTGTGTCCAATATATTCCTGTATTGCTGTGGCTGTGAGTGCTGTCTGTTTATCTATCCAGCTACACTGTGACATCCACCCCGCATCTAATGCATCGGAAATGTAGCATCTAATATAGTAACAATAATAATAATAATAATAATAATAATAATAATAATAATAATAATAAACTGTATTTGTATAGCACAATTCACACAAGATGTAGCTCAAAGTGCTTCAATATATATAGGATTAATGATTCACCTCACCTGTCTATTATTATTATTATTATTATTATTATTATTATTATTATAATTATTATTGATGTCTGTCTTTCGTGAGAATTAATACACGTCACCTATCTAGCTATGCGCACAGGAAACTACTTGTGTCAGGTTCATCCATCATCGGTATTTGTTGCATACATATTAAAAACATTGTTCCGAGTGGGCCACACACACTCACTCACACACACACACACACACTCACACACAGCTCAGCCGTGTAGTGTTCGGTGGTTTCACAACTGTGTGGCCAGTAGGAGTCAGTAAAAGGGTAAATGCAGT
>CM059282.1:29182010-29184510 GCA_030347295.1 Setipinna tenuifilis | reverse complement strand
TTAATGTGGAATCAAATAAAGTATAAAAAAATTGTGTGTATGTGTGTGTGCATGTACTGTGTGTGTGTGTGTGTGTGTGTGCGAGCGCATGTACTGTGTGTGTGTATGGGTAAGTTTTGCACCTACAATCTTTCAGTAACTGATTTTGTCTCACCTGCCATAGACCGATTAGACTTCCCTTCAGCACCCCCCTCCCCCCCCCCTCCCCCCCCCCTCCCGGAAACACATATACACCTGTTCAGCAGTAGGATCACCTACACAAAGGCATACACACGCATACACACATACATACACACACACACACATACACACAAATGACTTCAGGAAAACCCAAAAAGGATGTGGTCATGTGACTTTTTACGTGTCACTCGATACCCACTCAATTTTTGGTCATTTGGGGCAGGTTTCACACACACACATACACACACACACACACACACAAACAGAACCACACACAGACATACATACACACACAGACACACCCACACACACGCAAACACAAGCACAGACATGCATACACACACACACACACACACACACACAAACGTGCAAATTCAATTAGCATAGATGAGCAGTCATTAGCAATAGCACTGACTTCATTTGAGCCAATTAGTGCTAATTAGTGCTAATTAGTGTTTATTGGGGCGATGATGAGGGCTTTGTGGTTCTGGTCCGCTGCAGGACTGGACTCTGACCTGAGAAGAAGATGCCAAGTGGGGGAATTCCTGCCGGGTTTCACCCGAAACCGCCCTCTGCCCCCACCCTCCCCGCTACTGTTAAATCAGCCCACCTGAGCAAACACCTGGAACACCTCAACACACCTGCCACAGCTCTCCCTCTTACCTGTGCTTGGCTTTGTTCATTGGGGAATACACCCAGCCCCCCCGTCAAACACACACACACACACACACACACACACACACACACACACTCACACACACACACACACACACACACACACACTCACACACACACACACACACACACACACACACGCTAGTAAGCTCACTCAAAACAAAAAGGGTAAAATGATGATGTGCAGATAAAGACATTGCATGGTGCATAAAGATTGTTAGGATCAGATTCACACACACACACACACATTATTCAGCCAAGGTGGGTGTCACATTTTCAAATAAATCTTTTATTTCATGGTCTGGATCACAGGAGACACTTTCACTGAGTTCATGTCATCGTACACCACCTGCCACAGCCCGGGGGCAGAGCGAGCTCCAGAGAAACACATGTCGGGTGATTGGGTGATTGAGTGATTGGCGGATGTCATGCAGTCTCTGAGCCAATCATGTTTCAGGTATAGTTGTGGTTTGATGTGATGGCAGCATCAAAGGCTCAGGTCCCGCCCCTTCCTCCCAGGCGTTCAGGAGGAGTATGGAGGAGTTAAATGAACGATTCTCTAGTGTTACACAAGGAGTCAAACTGCTTCACCATCTGAATGCTAATAGAATATATAGTAGACACTGGATCTAGTGTAGAGTGGTGTAGAGCAACACCAGCGGCGGCGGAACTGAAATGGATCTTCCCACCTCACTATAAACAGATTCTGATAGATATAGTGTTGTTTTTTACATTGAAATACAAGGGAAGAGTAATTGGTCTGTTGTACTTAAAGTGACAGTCACGCATTAAAGTTTATGTGTTTTAGTCACTGTTAAAGTGTGTGTGTGTGTGTGTGTGTGTGTGTGTGTGTGTGTGTGTGTGTGTGTGTGTGCGTCTATGTTCATGGTGGAGAGAGTCCAGTAGCATCACTTCATTTGTCAGCCTTGTCAGTATGTGTGTGTGTGTTTCATGTGTGTTGGGATAAGTGTGTGTGGGGGGGATTGGGGGTGGGATGAGTGTCTTTATGGATGTGTATGTAAATGTGTGTGTGTGTGTGTGTGTGTGTGTACGTATGTATGTATGTGTGTGTGTGTGTATGTGTACGTATGTATGTATGTATGTGTGTGTGTGTGTGTGTGTGTATGGGTGTGTATGGGTGTGTTGGGGGTGATGGAGGATGGCCCTGAGGATCAACCTGTCTGTCCATATCAACTCTTGTCCACACCCACTTCACAAGCCCCTCCCAGTTAGTCCAGAGGACCACCCAACCACCTTTCCCCCACAGGCACCAAATGTCCTCGCCCCACCCCACCCCACCCCACCCCGCCCCCACACCCATGCCCACCCCACCCCCGTTGCTATAACGACCGCCCTCCCAGCCTCACACATTCCCCTCATTCGCATTCAGGTAAACAGGCCAACATCCAATCAGAGAGGGTCCAGCTTGACTCTGACCAATAGAAAGCGATACAACAAGCATGTCATAAATAAGGCTGTCCAATCACGCAGTGTTAGCAGGAGCAGCGGGACTTGGGGGCGGAGTCTTCAGGCTGTTTGTCCAGTTTGATGTCAATCACTGGGTGCGCTGGTTAAGGAGGGATTCTGAGGATACGTCCAATCACAAAGCAGGTACCACAACATGAATGGCCAATCAGCACTCCCT
>CM059282.1:29174510-29177010 GCA_030347295.1 Setipinna tenuifilis | reverse complement strand
AAATGGGCCTCCCAGCACCACAGCCTCTGCTGCTAGCAGAAGCAAGATGTTATCCCTGGATCTCTGAATCCTCTCTGGATCCTCACAGAGCTTTTGTCTGCTTTTTATTTCCTTAGTATTATGAGCATGCCATGACGTTGATGGAACATGTCTATGAATGTAATGTATTTGTTAAGGCTCTCTCCTCGAACCCAACCATCATGTTTTTAATGCAACATACTGGCCCACACAGTTATCAATGACAAAACCTTTGAAGGCCCAGCAGAGGCAGAGGTACAATCACTGGGCCACATATTATGCCCCCTAATTTTGTGCCAATAGCTGTTTTTTGTTTTTGTCTTGTTAAATCTGTTTTAGCAGTGTTTAAGGTTTAAAGATTATTTTTAAAAAACTTAAAATAGCTACATGTATTATTATTACTATTCTTTTTCTTCTACTACTACTACTTATTATTATTATTATTATTATTATTATTATTTAATAGGCATGTTAAGTTGGTAGGGCATGTCATATAGGCCTGTTTGATTGGCAGGGCATCTACCAATCAAACACAGACAGGAAGCCTTCAGCACCATGGACAGTTCATCTGCGCTTGGGCAACACCTCCATCGACAAATGAACAAAAATCATATCTTCTGCATCTTCTATCTTTACAAATATATCCTCATACATACGCATGTACTACATATAAATATATAAACATATAAACACACCTGCACACGCACACACACACACACATACACATACACATTACATATTCTCATTAGTAAACAGTGATGATGCTGTTGATCAGCTAACTTGCGGAGTTAGCCTCCCATTACCAGCGCTGCTGATGAACTCGGAATGCAGTGTGCACTGCAGAGATGCCTGGGGAATGCGTTCAGCTGGTCGGCTCATGGCGGCTGCCTTCAGCGACTACTCCTTGTGTTCCTGACCTCTTGACTGTACCTACGTGTGTTAGTTTTGACTATGTGCATAACCAACTGTCCTGGTAAGGGTGGCAGACGGACGGGTTGATGTGACTCACAACCCATAACCCCCCCACCCCCCAGCAATGGCCCAGTTTTGGGCCAGCTCTGGCGGTGTGGTCCAAGCAGCCCTCGTCTGCTCTAGGAATACCCTGGCCTTTAATGTGCCGAGGGGGTTTTTCTTCCTTCACATAGTGAAAATATTCACTCCTGGACCAGCCCAGACACTTTCCTTCTGCTTGCCTGTTTTTTCCCCCTCACGGCGGCAAGCCTTTCGGTGCCGCACTGCCTCCGAGATAGACTTCTGTGTACCCCAAAACATCTTTGGCGCCTGCATCTTCCAAATGGTTGTCAGTTAATAAATTACATATATATAAATTAAATACACACCTTAGTTGTTTCCCTCCCCCCAAAAAGAAAGAGGAGCACTGCTTCTGTACCCTAAAACACATGTATATTATGTTGTATGAGATCCATTTTTTCCCCGCTACGACACCACCAGCCCGTTTCTCTCATTTTAATGGCAAAAAGCCAATCTGTCGATTCTGACATCACTGCTCTCGTGAAGTCAGTAGCCGCCATGTTAAGTTTGGATAACTCGTTACCTTAACCGGTTTGACCGCCCCATTCTGCAAATCACGCCAACGCCACACAATGAATCTGCTCTCGTTCAAACCAACGCAACCGGATTCCAGCTGAGATTTAGACTGCTGGCAACGAGAGCCGTCACGAGAGGGCGAGGCATGTCAGACGGGAGATGTTCAACAAGGGTGTGTCTCGTCTCGTGAACAGAGCAGGACACTCCGCGTCAATTTAAATGGCTAATTTTAAAGCCAGAACTCCCCGAAAACGCCACATTTGAGTCATTAAACGCAAAAAGGCATCATTTTATTTCGATTAAAAGGAAAAGGCAATTTTTCATCTATAGGATCCGAGCCATTAATGCGCCCCGTAAACTGAAGGGAATACCACAGTCACTCGTTCTCGGGTCAAGCCTGTCATTATGGTAAAGTCCAGACCAGACGGGCACTGTAGCGTGTGCTGGATAGGGTGTGATGACGGCGCAGAGCTGCGCGCGCCCATGACTAAACAAAACGAGACATCATACACAGCAGGGTATCAGCAATATAGACGGGCAGGCTGCGAATGCATCGGACCTGCCCTACATCACAGATTGACGGAATTCCTTTGAACACAGACATATGCAGTTTAAATGACATGTCGCTCACGTATTTGCACCTCCGACTCACCGCTCTGCTCTCCCAAAAACACGAGTTTGAATTTCCGCAGCGGGTTCCCAAAGTCATTCGCCACCGACATGACTGCAGTGATGTGGCTTCAAAGTGCAACGATCCGTGCCGGGCCCGCCGGTGGTCGGGGAACGTAGATCAATTTCTCCTCCGGTGTGGCGTCCCGATCTGTGGCTATGTTGCGGCACCGTATTGCCCTGGCAATTAAAGATGTCTCTGCACATGCGTAGACTCCCCCACTCCCTTCTGCGCTCACCTTGTGTTTACGGAAGCGACTCAACA
>CM059282.1:29149510-29167010 GCA_030347295.1 Setipinna tenuifilis | reverse complement strand
GGGGGCGGAGGTGATGAGTAGACTAGTGGAGGAGACCAGCAGCCCCATCCACCAGGCCCCCACCCACCGGGGGTCCGAGGGAAGCAGCTCCACATCGCCATCTGCAGGGCACCAGGATATCGCACTCAGTCAATTCCTTAAAGGGTGTGTGTGTGTGTGTGTGTGTCTGTGTGTGTGTGTGTGTGTATTGTTACAACCGGCTCAAGGCTGCAACAAGAAAGACAGGGAGACAACATGGATACAATAAAAAAGTTTTATTGTACAGAAGGTTTTAAACCAGTGTTTCTCAAAGCTTTTCCAGACCGAGGACTATCCCCCCCCCCTTAAAGGGGTCCTTCCGTCAAAAACCACTTTGAGTAGCTCTATTTACAATGTGGTGGGTCACAACAAGCAGTATATGCACGCAGCATTCCAAGACGTGAAATTCGATCCTCATGGTTTTACTGGTCATTGAAGGGTCAAGCTAACCAAAACGAGCGGATCAGAGCATGCTAAACCTATCTACGTCACTAGGTCGTAAGCCCCGCCCAGAGCCATGTATGGCACGCTCACATCCATTGAAAACAGTGGACAGATGCTAGGTGAACGAAAGACAGCGAATTTGCCCAATTAGAGGTGCCTTATTGACACGTCATGGATATTCACGAGGGACACCGGAAAAGCCAGTCGTTCAACCACTAGACCTGTTCTAGCTTACAGAAAACGCCGTCAAACAAGAGAACTAGGACATAATTTTTCACAGAAATGACGCACAATGCATTCAATCATAGTGGCGACACAGAAATATGAATAAAAATAACGATGGAAGGACCCCTTTAATGACAGAATCAATGAATGAATGATTAGTTCATTCCTTTGTTAATTAATTCATTCGTTTCTTCCAAATATCAAATAAAGGGGGATGAGGGATGAGAGATGAAAGAGGAGAAAGGAGGGATGAGAGATGCCGGAGACTCACTGGGGTCCAGACGGTCCACGTCCACATAGATCCTGAGCATGACCGAGCCCAGCAGGTACCCAAACGCAGGCCCGAAAATAGACACCGAGAACAAGATGGCTGCACGCATGGTTGCACACACACACACATACACACACACACACGCACACATACACACACACACACACACACACGGTTAACAGAGGAACATGTATATTATGCAAAACAAAAACAGAACACAGAACAATAGCAGAAGTATATGTAAGCATGCATGCAGGCACGTGTGCACACACACAGACACCCACACAACAGGAATCAAGACAACACGCAGAACATCGACATGCATGTACGCACGCACACACACACACATACACACACTACCGATATATAGGGCCGAGTTTCCTGGCTCTGAGAAGTCATCGATGTAGGAGATTCCAAGAGGTTGGATGGGGGCGGAGCCAAGGCCAAAGAGCAGCTGAGCGGCGGCCATGACACCCCACGGAACACGCTGCTGCAAGGCATGATGGGAACTGGCATGACAGCTCGCTGGGGATGAGGAGTTTCCATTCAACACACATATGTCCCCCTCATCCTCTGTGTGGACACATATACACACACACACACACACACACACACACATACACAAAACACACCAGTGATAAGGATCAACAGTCATACAGTGTATCTCTCCCTCATTCGATTTCAAACACACTCAAACACATACACACACACACACACACACACACACACACACACACACACACACACACACACACACAGATACAGACACACAGATACAGACAGATACAGAACAGATACAGAAATATTAAAACACACAAACGCACCAGTGAGAGCCGAGTTATACTGGTATGGCTGAGACAGGAAGTGAGGGAGGGCGAGGAGGCCGGCACTTCCTGCCATAAGAAGACCACCCATGCCAATCACACGTGGCCTGTGCACACGGTTGCCAAGGTAACTCACAAACACCACCAGAAGAAGGTTTCCCACCTGAGGAGAGATGGAATGAGCTCAGAGAAACTGCCAGAAAACACACACACACACACACAGTGACAGACCTATGCCCATACACACACACACACACACACACAGTGACAGACCTATGCCCATACACACACACACACACAGTGACAGACCTATGCCCATACACACACACACACACACACACACACACATACGGAGTAGCTACCTCATGCAGAGAAGTCAGGCTTCCGGTGGAAACACTGCTGTAACCATAGCGACGCTCAATGGTGCTGATGCTGCTCTTGAAGTAGGAGGTGTGGAGAAGCTGAGACAGCTGCAGCAGACTATGGCACATCACAAACACCTGGGAGACAGACAGAGAGAGACAAAGAGGGAGGGAGAGAGATGGAGGGAGGGAGGGAGACAGAGAGGGAGAGAGAGAGAGATGGAGGGAGAGAGAGAGAGGGGGGGGGGGGGGGGACACAGAGAGGGAGAGAGAGAGAGAGAACAAAGTCATTTAAAATGCATGCTTGTATGCAATAATGCATGATGTTGACAGTGCTTGACAGTCAGACAGACAGACAGACAGATTGTTTGAGTGTGTGGGTATGTATGAGTGGGTATGTCTCTAGGTGAGTGTGTGAGTGAGTATGTGTGTGTGTGTGGGTGTGTGTATGAGTGGGTATGTCTCTAGGTGAGTGGGTGAGTGAGTGTGTGTGTGTGTGTGTGTAGGTGTGTGTATGAGTGGGTATGTCTCTAGGTGAGTGTGTATGTGTGTGTGTGTGTGTGTGTGTGTGTGTGTGTGTGTGTGTGTGTGTGTGTGTGTGTGTGTGTGTGTATGAGTGGGTATGTCTCTAGGTGAGTGGGTAAGTGAGTGTGTGTGTGTGTGTGTGGGTGTGTGTATGAGTGGGTATGTCTCTAGGTGAGTGGGTGAGTGAGTGTGTGTGTGTGTGTGTGTGGGTGTGGGTGTGTGTATGAGTGGGTATGTCTCTAGGTGAGTGGGTGAGTGAGTGTGTGTGTGGGGGGGGGGGGGGGTGTATGAGTGGGTATGTCTCTAGGTGAGTGTGTGAGTGAGTGTGTGTGTGTGTGTATGAGTGGGTATGTCTCTAGGTGAGTGGGTGAGTGAGTGTGTGTGTGTGGGTGGGTGGGTGTATGAGTGGGTATGTCTCCAGGTGAGTGGGTGAGTGAGTGTGTGTGTGTGTGTGTGGGTGTGTGTATGAGTGGGTATGTCTCTAGGTGAGTGGGTGAGTGAGTGTGTGTGTGTGTGTGGGTGTGTGTATGAGTGGGTATGTCTCTAGGTGAGTGTGTGAGTGAGTGTGTGTGTGTGTGTGTGGGTGTGTATGAGTGGGTATGTCTCTAGGTGAGTGGGTGAGTGAGTGTGTGTGTGTGGGTGGGTGGGTGTATGAGTGGGTATGTCTCTAGGTGAGTGGGTGAGTGAGTGGGTGAGTGAGTGTGTGTGTGTGTGTGTGTGTGTGTGTGTATGAGTGGGTATGTCTCTGAGTGAGTGTGAACGTGAGTGGAGAGGTGAGTTGGTGTTTGTGTGGGTGTGTGGGTGTGTGTGTGTGTTTGAGTGTGTGGGTGTGTTTGTGTGTGGGTTTGTCTCTGAGTGAGTGTGAACATGAGTGGAGAGGTGAGTTGGTGTTTGTGTGCGTGTGTGTGTGTGTGTGTGTGAGTGTGTGAGTGAGTGTGTGTGTGTGTGAACGTGAGTGGAGAGGTGAGTTGGTGTGTGTGTGTGTGTGTGTGTGTGTGTGTGTGTGTGTGTGTGTGTGTGTGTGTGTGTGTGTGAGTGTGTGAGTGAGTGTGTGAGTGAGTGAAGAGTTGAGTTGGTGTTTGTGTGGGAGAGAAGGTGAGGGCATGTGACATGTGTGAGTGAGAAAGACAGCAAATAAGTGTGAGTGTGTGTGTAAAAGTGAAAAGGTGAGAGAGAGTGTGCACATGTGTGTGTGTGTGTGTGTGTGTGTGTGTGTGTGTGTGTGTGTGTGTGCCCTTGTGTGTGTGTGTGTGTGTGTGTGTGTGTGTGTGTGTGTGCGCACCCTTGTGTGTGTGTGTGTGTACCCTTGTGTGTATGTATTGATGAGACTTCCTGTAGGAGAACATGGGCACTCCTGTGTGCTCTGGTGTGTGTGTGTGTGTGTGTGTGTGTGTGTGTGTGTGTGTGTGTGTGTGTGTGTGCTCTGTGGTGATTGTTTATTGTCTGTAGAGTCTCGCTGTGCTCACAGAATACCAGGAAGCTCTTTTGATGCTTCCCTTTCAAGCCCCCTGACTCTCAAGGCCATTCAGAACTATGTTAGTTTGTGTAAGAAATATGTGTGTGTGTGTGTGTGTGTGTGTGTGTGTGTGTGTGTGTGTGTGTGTGTGTGTGTGTATTTTTTCTGTAAGTCTCCACCCTGCTTGGACACCACCACCACACACTCCATCAGTGCAATACAAAACTATCACACACACACACACACACACACACACACTAGCTTTGTGCATGCTACCACTATCGTGCATATGATATACCTGGATACGTTTGTTATACAATGAAAATATTATTGTGTTAAACTAAACATTTGCAGGAAATGAAGGGTGACGAGGTTTGCATTAGTGTTTTAATTGCTCGCATGTCTATGTTAATCAAACATAGTACAACAACCTATTTCGTTTGGTAGGGTAGGCTACTCAAGGTGTTTTATCAGAAGCACAGGTGTCAATCCAGACACCTGAAAGTAAAAACCCTGACACAAATGTGATCCAAGGAGCTCTGAATTAGCTAATCGTAATGAGCACTCAAGACAGGTAGATGTGAAGTCACCTGTGTTAGAGGGAAAATGCGGCAGGGTTTTTACTTTCTGAACCCGGGATTGACACCTCTGAAAAGAAGACCTCCCCAAACCACAGACTATTCATCCGTGTTCATTCACAGTGGATGCATAACGAACGTGTTTGCGTGGATAAGCTTTTAGCTGATTTGAAAACAACAGACGCACTTGACCCTGCATACCTTTATATTGGAGAGTAGGGAGGCTTTGGTCTTGGTCTTGGTCGTGGTCGTGGCAGGGTTCTCGCTGGAGACGCGAGGCTCAGCTGGATACGGAGACATAGTCAGCAGAGGGCCAGTCAGTGTTGACCTCTGCCGAAGAACTCAGGAGTGTGTAGTCTATCGTCCCCTATGTGGAAGCCTGTAGTGTAGACCGCTGCAACTTTTCGTGTGTGTGTGCGTCCGTCTGTGTTTTCGAACTCAAGACCGGAGCGTCCAGCCTCTACTGGCCTTCCGGAGTATTCCCGGTTGGCACGTTAGTTGAATGAACCGGAGACGCAGGTGGAAAAAACATAGGCATATTTATTAGGCAGCCTAGCCGCAGACTTTACGCTGTAGGATTCAAAGAAGTGTAACAGCGCTGTCGCTCGCTGCTTCTTGGGAATTTGTATTTGGGAATTTTATTTGGGAATTGGTTTATTATTCAAAACCCCCAAACAGTCATGTCGGTCAAAGAAGCAGCATTTAGCACGCTAAGAAAGTATTGTATTATAGTTATATACAAAATACGACCACACATTACATTATTTGGTATCTTTGTATGAAGGGAGGTGCTTAAAAAACAACAAAAGCAAATAGACTATATGATACATCATATATTTAATATATAATCGCATACAGCCTTTTGTGGATTGGGACATGGTGCAGATACTCAACAATCAATGTCTTCCTGAGGACTGTGTGTGTGTGTGTGTGTGTGTATGTGTGTGTTTGGCAGTGTGTGTCTGTGCGCCTAGACTGGGAAAGATGTGTCCTGAAACAAAAGCAATCCAGAGGTTTTCTGTGTGCCACTATATGTCATTCTCTGTTGGCCAGGTGAAGATTTTCTGCTATTCTGTCTGATTCCCAGTATTGCAGTATTCCCCGTAGCACTGATGACACTTACATATATGATATTATAAATATGCAGTACACTTCTGCACTGGGTAAAAAATCAGAAGAAGCCATGAACATGATTATTTCTATTCTGCTGCCTGACACTAGATGGCGCCAATTATTCATCATTCACAAATGTCATCCATTAGTTGCCTGTTGTACTTGTCTGTAGCTGCCCAGTAAAATATGTCATCACATTTTTAGCTTTGTGTGTGCTTTTGCTTCCCAACGCTCTTTACTATCTTTCTGGCTTAAAGGGAGACCTTACTAAACCTACTGTTATGGCTTATATTATTTAGTATTGCATGAAAGGGACTGTTGCCTTGGTCACCAATGTGGCTGTTGCCATAGTGATTAGCATGCGCCTGTTGCTATGGTGCTCATGACGGCTGTTGCTGGAGAGCTGTTGCTGTGGCTACCACTGTGACTATTGCTTTGGCTGTACGTACTGTATGGCTGGTGCTAAGGCTGTCGCTATGGAGTGGTTGCCATGGCACGGTTGTTGCTATGGCAGCTGCTGCTTCTGGTGAAACAGCTCTGCTTCCTGCTGCTTCCAGAAGGCGAAGCTGCGTGTGATGAAGCCACACGCCTCCTCTTCACTGTAGCCGGCGGCAACCCCAACCTCAACCCCTGCTTGCTGCTCCAGAGCGGAGCCTTCCAGCGCCAGCTGAGGTACCACCAGGTGGCGCCCCTGCCCCTGCCCCTGCCCCTGCTCCTGCCTCTCCTCCGCAGCGAAGAAGAAGCGGGCCTTGATGTCGTCGAAGCCGTCTCCCCAGCTCCTCCGCCCCTCCCGGATCTCGCGCAGCACGGCGGCGTGGAAGCCCCGCACCGTCTCCCAGGGATAGCGGCCCACGTGGTCAAACACCTCGAAGCACAGCAGGTGGCGCATCTTGCGCTCGTCGGCGGGCAGCTCACACTCCAGCAGCCGCAGGTAGCCCAGCATGAAGAGGTCCAGCGTCAGCCTGCCGTACGCCACAGCGCCCCCGTCTGCCTCGGAGAGGAACTGCTCCGGGGAGTAGGTGACGCGGCCAGCCGGGCTGGCCAGCCGGTGACCCTGGCAACCCGAAGGAGCCCCACTGCCCCTGCCCCTGACCCCGACCCTGACCCCGCCTCTTCCTCTCTTCCAGCTGCCAATCATCTTATGCACAAACATCATCTGCCTACAGAGGCCCTGCATGGAGCCAGGCCGGCGCAGGGGTTCTGCTGCATGGCCCAGTTGCTTGAAGTTGTGGCTGGCCCTCGTACAGACTGGCAGACTATGGTAGACTGAGCTGTTGTTAGCGTTAGCATCAGATGCTAGGCTCTGGTTCACTGAGCTGTTGTTACCGTTAGCATCAGATGCTAGGCTATGGTTCACTGAGCTGTTGTTAGCTTTAGCATCAGATGCTAGGCTCTGGTTCACTGAGCTGTTGTTAGCGTTAGCATCAGATGCTAGGCTCTGGTTCACTGAGCTGTTGTTAGTGTTAGCATCAGATGCTAGGCCTTGGTACATTGGGCTGTTGTTACCGTTAGCATCAGATGCTAGGCCTTGGTACATTGGGCTGTTGCCAGTGTTAGCATCCACGGCTAGACTCTGATGCAGAGAGCTGTAGCTAGTCTGTGCGTGGGTTGGCAGACTCAGATGTAGCAAGCTGGGGCTGAGCTGTCTGTCTGCTGGTGGACCGTGGTGTAGTGAGCTGTCTGTAAGCGCTGGATCTGGGGCTGGACTGTGGCGCTGGCACTCGCCGCTGGTGCGCTCTGCTGCCCCCTGCAGGGCTGGAGTGTTGCCGTGCTCGTGAATGCCCAGCGTGAGCTTGGCCCTCAGGCTGATGGCATAGGCGGACCTCTTCCAGTGGCTCAGGAACAGCACCACGATCCGCTCCTTCCTCAGGCTGCCCGAGTCCACCACAGCGGGGCAGCGGTACTGGGTAGTGCCAGGGGAGTTCCTGCCGAACTTGGGGTCAAAGGTTGCGTCAGGGTCAGGGGTCATGGAGGTCACTCTAGGGTCGGAGACCAGGTCCACCCTAAGGTGAGGGGCGTTGGGAGCATGCTCAGTTTCGCCTCGCCGCCGGCTGCTGTCCGTCTCCGCGGCAACGGCCTGACGCTGCTGCGGCCTGCCCGTCGCCGCGGAAACGGTGTTGGTGGTTCGCTGGCGGCCGCAGTGCGCCTCCTCCGGGTTCCTCAGCCTCCCGGTCAGCGGCTGCTTGATGGTGCTGCCGACCTGGCTCTCGAAGGTGGCCCTGAGCGTGTGCACGGACACCCCCGCCTGCTGGATCTCCCGTCGCACCCCCTCCCTCCTGCTGCTGCTGCTGCCCCCAAGGTGGCCCAGGGGGGGGGCCAGCGTCAGGGCAGAGGGGGGGGCCAGGGCGAGGGGTAGTAGCCCGGTGTTGGTGTTGGCGTCGCCCTCGAGCCCCTCACCGATGCTCTGCTCCGGCAGGGTGCTGAGGAGGTGGTTCAGGCTCCTGACGATGGCGTAAATGCGGGGGGGGTACCAGGCGGGCAGGGTCACGGCAGCATCACCGTCAGCATCACCGTCGCCGGGCAGCAGCGCCGGTCGCGGTGGCTGGGGCTGGGGGTTGACGGTGATGCTGATGAGGGGGGCGGGCAGGATGGTCTGGAGCCTGTGTGCCAGCTGCGCCAGCTCAGCCTCGTAGGCGTGGAGACGCTGCTGCTCCGAGGCGCTCGCCATCTGCCGCTCCAGCGCCAACAGCTCGTCCTCGCTCAGCAGCTCCCCAAACGGCCCCAAGAGGGCGCCATACACCTGGGAGAACCTCCAGCCGGGGTCCTGCAACCATAACAGGCATAACAGGCATAACATCAGAACAGGCATAACATCAGAACACTTGAGGAGTCCACGGGAAAAACGGGCATGGGCACAAAATGGGCAGAAACTCAGAAAATGTCATTTATAAGTTTGATTTTTAAGCTTTTTAAACGCTACTTTTTAATGCTTCTAGCTCGAGACTATGCTCGGTTATTAAAAGGACTACTTTTGAAAAAGCTGGAGTTTCAATGCAACTACCAACAAGAGGAGTAACTTGAAAAATGTGATTTTGTGACTATGCCCTTTTCCCCCATAGACTCCTCACTTATTTATACCACAGTAACATTTATACTGCAGCCATACATGTATACATACGTACTGACCCAAGATCAGCCCATTTATACTGCAGCCATACATGTATACATACATACATTTATGCCAACAACGTCTGACCCAAGATCAGCCCATTTATACTGTAGGCATACATACATGTATACATACGTACATTTATGCCAACAACGTCTGACCCAAGATCAGCCTATTTATACTGTAGACATACATGAACTCATACATTTATACCAATATCTTCTGACCCAGGGTCAGCCTAGCCTTAAAGGGACTATCGTGATTTTAAGGTGTTTTGTAAATCAAAGTATTTTGTAAATCAAAACTGCTGTAGATATACATAATATGAGCAGCTCATTAATTTGCAATCATCAAAGTGGTTTTGGATAAACATTTTATGTTATTGACTATTAATCATTTTGATGCAGTTAGTTAAAACGACTTTGTTTTATCTAAGTCATAGAAAACATGTCGGCGTAGTATACACTATAGTCTAAAATTCAATTTCCAGGATGATTCTCAAGCACAGCGATTAATCCTGTGAGACCCAGCACAGTGCAACAGGTTTGAAGGTTCACTGCCACCAACACAGCCAGAAGTGTGTCCTCCTGAACACCAGGGGGCCATAGAGGCTGACGTGTACCTTGTGCTGCTGGTGTTCCTCACTGAGTCCGGCATGCAGCCGCCGCACCATCACCTGCCTCTTCCACTCGGGGATCAGCCGCCCCTCGGCATCATGGGTCGGCACCAGCGTGTCCACGTCCACCAGCACAGCGCCCTCTGCTGGACACAGCAGCATTGCGCCCTCTGCTTTCTGACAGAAGAGAATTGAATATGACGATGTGTTTTATTGTCACCATACACATGTACAATGTACACTGTACACTGTTGAAAGCAACTCATTGTCCAGTGCAAACATGTAACAAGCCTATGTATGTATAACAAAGAATAAATAAATAAATAAATAAATAGTAGTGTAAGACAAGATAAGTAAATAAAAAATCTAAAATAAAAAAGGCAGTAGTTAGCAAATGAGGTGATGGAACATGAGGCACATAGCAGGGGGTGTGTCTAACTAAATGCACCCTAACCTTTGACTCTCGTAACAGTATCAATCACAACAGGGGCTCGGGATTTGGCTGGTTAGCTTCATACGATTAGCAAGGCACTTCCTTGTTGCCATTTTTCATTTTTCATTGCAGTCTGTGTGTGGTGTGTGTGTGTGTGTGTGTAATGTGCAGTGTTTGTATGCATTGTTGTGGTATATGTTGTCGTTGTGTAGTGTGTGTGTGTGTACGAATGCTGAATGTATGCTCATTGTGTGTGTGTGTGTGTGTGTGTGTAAGGATGTAGAATGTATGATTATTGTGTGTGTGTGTGTGTGTGTGTGTGTGTGTGTAAGGATGCTGAAAGTATGCTCATTGTGTGTGTGTGTGTGTAAGTATGCTGAAAGTATGCTCACTGTGTGTGTGTGTGTGTGTGTGTGTGAGTGCATGTGTGTGTGTGTGCATGTTGCATTCCTTACTGTCTGTCCAGTGAAGACCGCTGTGATGCCAGCATGTCTTAGGGACCTCAGAGTTTTCAGGTGGGGGGGGACAGTGCTGTCGTCCTCCGGCGGGCTAATGTTGGGGGGGGCAGGGTGGCCCTCCTCCGCCATGTTGGTGTGGGGGGAGGCATTACTCTCGTCCTCTGAGGTCTTTGGCATGTTGAAAGAGGTCACCACTAGATTGGGATGCAGAATGGATCGGCTAAATGGACACACACACACACACACACACACACACACACACACACACAGCCCTTCCTCTCACTCAGCACTCAGACTACCCAGTACCGCTTTACAACTTAATGGCTCACATTCACACACTCACTCACACACACTCACACACATTCACACACTCACTCACACACACTCACACACATTCACACACTCACTCACACAGTGAGTAAGTACCGCTTTACAACCTAATGGCTCACATTCACACACTCACTCACTGACACAGTGAGTAACTGTTCTATGCAGCATCACAGGTAGTAGGGGCAGGACGCGAAGGACCTTAACTCACCATGTGTTTTCAGTGTTACAGCAAAGGCAACATTTTATTTTTCCCCAAAGAACAACACAGGTGTCCCCGCTTAAGGTAATGAATCCCAAATGATTTTAAGACATTACTGTGAAGCATAAAGCTTTATGTTTGTTTTTGAGACATTTACGTGATGAAATGAAAAGGTTGGAGCATCGTGATTACGTCGTGGTGATGTCATGACGACACTGCGGTGACATCACGGCTAACCTGTGGAGGCCAGGTGCATGTGCTGCAGAGACGAGGTTGTCAGTCGGGCTGTTGCCATGGTGATGGGTGAAGTGGAGATGGCGAGTGACGTCGCCGTGGTTATGGCTGTAGACGGCGTTGCCATGGACACAGAGGCAGGCGGGGGTGGGGAGCGTGGCTGGGGGGGCACCTGTTTCACTGGCTGGAACAAAAAAGGAGGAGGAGCCTAAATCAGCACACCTGACAGACAGGTGGGAGACTCACCTGCTCGTTTCACCTTACTGTGTCCACTCCTCGGACAAGCCTGTGGCTTTTACTTGAACTTTACTTGTGGATATTTCATACCAAGCAAATGACGCATCACCCCTTATTGGCTGCTGAAGCCAGGTGTTGATTGGGTGAATGGATGAGCAGAGGAGATGGAGTCCTTACCACTATGTTGGCTTCTAGTTTACAGAGCTAGAACAATACTAGCTTTTTATGGCATGGACGCACACAGAACAGACACCTTTAAGAGGACTGTGTGAGTAGCCTATACCATTCAAAACCAGTAAAGCGGTGTCTCTGTGTGTGCCATAAAGAATAGACATATAAATGTGTGTGTGTGTGTCTGTGTGTGTGTGTGTCTGTGTGTGTGTGTCTGTGCTGTCTGTATGCTGTGTAGAGAACTGTGATGTGATGAGCTTACCTTGTTGCCCTCCATGATAATTGCTTGCTATGGAGGTTGAGGAAGGTGTTGAGGTTGGGTCCGAGACCAGATCTCTATGGTCCAGGTTGGATCTGACACCAGATATCTATGGTACAGGTTGAGTCTGATATCAAAACTCTATGGTCCAGGTTGGATCTGACACCAGAACTCTATAGTCCAGGTTTGGTCTGAGACCAGATTCTCACTGCTCATAGGCACAGTGTTCTGTTATGTGGTCCTGACCTTGGAGAAAGGAGATCTTCAGTGGTGTTTGTTCACTCACACACACACACACACACACACACACACACACACATGTCATATTATATCACATAGCATATCAAAAACACACAGACACACACACACACACGCACACAGACACACACACACACTTCACTGCCTTAGTGAGTTTGATACATTGTTACGTAAAGGCAACTAAACACCCAAGGTCGTGTGTCATCACAGGTTAGATCAGGTACAGCCCTCCATTGCTGTCCCGTTCAGCCTGCCCTTGATGCAGGCATTACATGTCATTTCTGGCACGAGTTAAATTAGCACACTAATACAAGGCCAACAAGGGCATTACATGTCATTTCTGGCAAGAGTTAAATTAGCACGCTAACATTAGCCCAAGTAAGACATTACATGGCAATGTTGGCAAGAAATAAATTATCATGCTAATATTAGCGCAAAAAGACATTACATGGCAATGCCTGAATAAGTTAAACTAGTTTGTTATTGTTAGCCAAGCAGATGCATTTTTTTTTGTGTTCACTGCTTGGAGGAATGAAATTAACGTGGTAGCATGTGCCTGTACTCTCTCTAGTTCTTTGGTAATCCAACAAAGTCTTTACTCATCTACCTACTGATTATTAAATTATTATATATATATTTTAAAATACTTGCAAAAACTTACAAATAAGTGCCAAGGCAATGTCCTACATGGACTTTTTTTATGTACTATTTTTCTTACACGTACCAAGTTAAACCAGTACAAAAAGGATCCATGCACAACATTGCCCAAAGTTTTTCAAGTATTTTTTAAGTATTTTAGGTTGGTTCTAAGCAGCACTTTCTGCAGTCTATAGAGGCTACTTGTGAGAAGTAACAGACATTAGCTTTTTGTAGTCACAGTGTCTATCTATACTTTTACAAGTTCACTACTTTTGCTCAAGTATGCCCACAAGGTACCACTGACTCCATCACTCTTCTGTTAAGTCAGATTTGTAATTAAATTACTATTTGAATAGTGCACAATAAAACATTGCTATTATAACACACCTTGTGTGCTACAAGGAGAGAGGCACTGTACCAGGGATGAACAAATATAAATAATAATATATAATAAATATAATATATAATAAATAAATATGTAAGTAAAGAACAAAAGAGAGAAAGCGAAAGAGAGAGTAATCACAATTTCTCGAAACATTATTCACAAGTCAACTTTGCATAAACAAATCAGAAAGCACCATGATAAAGTCAGGTGGACTGACCATAACAGTGGAGTAATGGATTAGCTTAATGTAATCATACACACACACACACACACACACACACACACACACACAAACACACACACACACACACACACACTTACCATAAAAGTGAAACACGGAGCTGAATCTCTGGAGCTGGGGATGGTGTGTGTTTAGGCTTCTGGGGATAATGTTCCCTAATGGAGCTGTGGACCGAGGTGATGGCTGTATGTATCCAGCCATGTAGATGTAGGTGCACTGATACTGTGTGCGTGTGTGTGTGTGTGTGTGTGGTAGTAGTGTGGTGGGGATTTGTAAGTGTGTGTGTGTGTCTGTGTGTGTGTGTGGTGATAGTGGGGTGGGGGGTTGTAAATGAGTGACTGTGTGTGTGTGTGTGTGTGTGTGTGTGTGGTAGTATTGGGGTGGGGGATGAGGGGTTGTAAGTGAATGAATTGTTTGTGTGTGATTGTGTCTGAAAGGTTAGGTCACCATGTGCAAGAGAGAGGAAAAATGCCTGTGAAAGTGTGTCTGTGTGTGTGTGTGTGAGAGAGGGAGAGAGTGATTGTAAAAGGGACAGTAAGTTGTGGTATGAGGTTGTGTGTGGTGTGTGTGTGTGTGTGTGTGTGTGTGTGTGTGTGTGTGTGTGTGTGTGTGTGTGTGTGTGTAAATTATTAAGAGTGGGATTAGATGTCTGGAAGGGCTCTCACAGCAGAGGAGATAGTACAGTACAGTACATGAGTAAATCCTTGAGTGATCGTGTGTGTGTGTGCGTGTGTGTGTGTGTGTGTGTTTCTGCATACGTGTGTTGCTCTGTATGTGACAGTCTCTTTGTGTGAGTCCCTTTGTGAGTGTTTTGAATGTGTGTTTTGAGCCTAATTAAGTTAGCTGTGAGTGTTGGTGGGAGAGAGAGAGAGAGAGAGAGAGAGAGAGAGAGTGTGTGTGTGTCCGCTGTTTGTTTTAACAATTAACCTGTCAGTTATTTCTTCCATTCTGTCAATGTTTCCTGTCTGGTATGTTTGTGTCCATGTCAAAATAAAAGTATTCAGGCAAAATAACATTTAAACACCATTAAACATGGTTTCTGTGCTTTCCCTGTCTGATAAACCCATATGATCACAAGCCCCAGGGTCAAGGACTGACATGCTGTCAGCAAGGATTAAAATAATTGTTGATAAAATAGTAACAAAATATTTCAAAATTATTAGGAAGACATTAAGAAAAAATAGGGGTTGTTCATATCCAGTGTGTGTGTGTGTGTGTGTGTGTGTGTGTGTGTGTGTGTGTGTGTGTGTGAAAGAATAATGAGTGTACTCGTGTAAAAGCGGGTCTCAAAGTTGTAATGGTCTAAGTGAGGTAGCTGTTAGCATTTGATAGTTGAGGACCTCCTCAAAGACACTGTGTGTGTGTGTGTGTGTGTGTGAGAGAGAGAAAAGAGTCTGTGGTCTGCAGGGGTCTCTGTAACTGATAGGCCCAAACTAAGGCCCCTCTTTGTGTATGTCCATGTGGAGATCTGGATGTGTGTGTGTGTGTGTGTGTGTGTGTGTGTGTGTGTGTGAGGGGGGTCAGTAACTGATCTGAGTCTTAGGCCCCTCAAATTGATTGACTCATCGGCCACTTGGACAGCACCACGTCCCAGCTACTACACTCTCTGTGTGTGTGTGTGTGTGTGTGTGTGTGTGTGTGTGTGTGTGTGTTGATCTGTAATGGCTCTCATTAGGTAATGGATACTGTACATATCTCAGTCATGGCTGCATGAGCTTGGCGATATAAGATTTACAGTGCTGTGAAGGTGTGTTTCACACACACACACGCACACACACACACACACACACACACACACACACAGCTATGATTCAATCCCATATAAGAGCTGTTAATAATTGATGTTGTATTTGATCCCTGCTGTTTGTTGAGTGAGAGGCTGGCAGATTGGAAGGTAATTGGACACCACACACACACACACACACACACACACACACACACACACAGGGGCATTATTGAAGGATTAGACGCCTCACCACCCAGGACTGGAGCAGGGCAGGAAATAATGGACACACACTCGCACACACACGCACGCGCACACAAGTCGAGTGTTTAAAATCTCATCTCAAAACAGTGTGTGTTTTACTCCCAAAGTACAGCAGAGGAAACATAGAGAAACAAAGCTAAAGACAGACCCACAGAGTTCATTTAGAAAGGGAGAGAGAGAGACAGACCCACAGAGTTCATTTAGAAAGGGAGAGAGAGAGACAGACCCACAGAGTTAATTTAGGTGAGGGAGAAAGAGAGACAGACCCACAGAGTTAATTTAGAGAGGGAGAGAGAGAGACAGACCCACAGAGTTAATTTGGGAGAGGGAGAGAGAGAGACAGACCCACAGAGTTAATTTGGGAGACGGAGAGAGAGAGACAGACCCACAGAGTTAATTTAGAAAGGGAGAGAGAGAGACAGACCCACAGAGTTAATTTAGGTGAGGGAGAGAGAGAGACAGACCCACAGAGTTAATTTATAAAGGGAGAGAGAGAGACAGACCCACAGAGTTAATTTAGGAGAGGGGGAGAGAGAGACAGACCCACAGGACACAGAAATATGTGTGTTTATGAATGTGTGTGTGTGTGTGTGTGTGTGTGTACATGTGTGAGTGTGTATGTGAATGAAGAGAAGAAAGATGCAGAGAGAAGTGTGTGTACAAAGCTCATATTAAAAAGACACATTGGTGTGTGTGTGTGTGTCTGTGTGAATGAAGAGAAGACGGACACATAGAAAAGTGTGTGTTTGTACACAGCTCATAATAAGAAAGACACATTAGTGTGTGTGTGTGTGTGTGTTTGTGTGTGTGTGTGTGTGTGTGTGAATGAAGAGAAGAAGGACACCGAGAAAAGTGTGTGTGTGTGTGTGTGTGTTCAAGAGAAGAAGGACACAGAGAGAAGTGTGTGTTTGTACACAGCTCATGTTTATTTCCCTTTGACAGGTGAGTTTAGAGACACGTTAGATGCCACAGGAGCCCCTTGGCTTCACTCCCCCCTCACACACACTCCCCCCTCACACACACTCCCCCCCTCACACACACTCCACAGCAGCACCTTCATAGGGGATGCTTGTGCATACACAATACCTTTGTCTGTGTGTGTATGTGTATGTGTGTGTGTGTGTGTGTGTGTGTGTGTGTGTGTGTGTGTGTGTGTCTGTCTGTCTGTCTGTCTGTCTGTGTACACAATGCTGAGCAGGTGTGCATGTGTGCAGTTGTGTACATTTGTATGTATGTTGTGTGTTGCTTGGGTTGTGTGTGTGTGTGTGTGTGTGTGTGTGTGTGTGTATGCATAAGCTCCCAGCCACCCCACCACCACCTTTCTGACCCCCCCCTCTCCCTGTCTTAGGGGGTGGAGGTCTTCAGGTGTGTGTGTGTGTGTGTGTGTGTGTGTGTGTGTCTTTCTTAGGGGGTGGAGGTCTTCAGGTACAGCTCCTCTGCTTCCAGAAAGGACGAGGTGTAACTACATCAGCATCCACAGAGTTAGAGACCACATCATGCAGGGAAACACACACACAACAAACACACACACACACACACACACACACACACACACACACACACACACACACACACACACACACACATACACCTCCGCTTTCATGAGCCAGAATCTGCTTCAACAGCATGCTGTTACTCTTTTCCCCTCTCTGACACACACACACACTCACACACATACACACTACACCTGTTGAAACAAACGCAGGTGTAAACAAGATTTCAAGACCAGGGTCATAAGTCAAAGGTTACATACAGGTGAGATTATATGAAAGGTCAAAGGTCATGTATACAATAATATACAGCACATAAAGGAACACACACACACACACACACACACATTAGACATACACACATCAGACATCTTGCCTGCTTTTTCATTCCTCGAGTACAAACGGCAGAGCTGTTGAAAGACATTGCGCTTTCTGCACGTGCTCTGTAAGACTGTATGTCTATATGGTCCTAGAGTGATTCCACCAGAAGAGTTCTGGGCATGCTCAGTGTGTGACTTTGCTGGAGGTGTTGTGAGCATGCTCAAAGGAGTCATGTGACATATGGTGTTCTGAGCGTGCTCAGTGAGCTGTCTGGCTCAAGGCGTCTGCATTGGAGCGCATGCTTGTCTGGCTGGATG
>CM059282.1:29134510-29137010 GCA_030347295.1 Setipinna tenuifilis | reverse complement strand
AGAGATGAGGAGAGGAGAAATGATAAGGAAAGGCAGGATTACATTTATGCACTGTGTTGTGTTTAGCTAACTCTCTTATCCAGAGCGACTTATGCAGAGCCTATTATTACTGGTCTTTGCTGTAGCTGTTCCACTTAAAATAAGACTTTACCAGGATAATAGTAAAGTCAAATAGACAAATATATATGTATTATATGTATATACGTATATACGTATGTATGTATGTATGTATGTATGTATGTATGTATGTATGCATGCATGTATGTATGTATGTATGTATGTATGCATGCATGTATGTATGTATATACATATGTATGTATGTATGTATGTATGTATGCATGTATGTATGTAATGTAATGTGTAGTGGTGAGGTATACATGTTAAGTGCGATGCCTCACCTGGTTTGGATAAGGGCATGACTCTGGGGTACTGTCTCCTGCTGGGCCGCAAGGGGCTGGAGAGGAGGAGAGGAGAGGAGAGGAGGAGAGGAGGAGAGGAGAGGAGGGGAGGAGAGGAGGAGAGGAGAGAAGGAGAGGAGGAGAGGAGAGGAGTAGAGGAGCAGAGGAGAGGAGGAGAGGAGAGGAGGGGAGGAGAGGAGAGGAGGAGAGGAGGAGAGGAGAGGAGGGGAGAGGAGGAGAGGAGGAGAGGAGAGGAGAGGAGGGGAGGAGAGGAGGAGAGGAGGAGAGGAAAGGAAGAGAGGAGAGGAGGAGAGGAGAGGAGGATAGGAGGAGAGGAGAGGAGAGGAGGAGAGGAGGGGAGGAGAGGAGGAGAGGAGAGGAAGGGAGGAGAGGAGAGGAGGATAGGAGGAGAGGAGAGGAGGAGAGGAGGAGAGGAGGCGAGGAGGAGAGGAGAGGAGGAGAGGAGAGGAGAGGATGGGAAAATAAACGTACAGAATTTACAGCTTGGTTCCAAAAAAAATCCAACTCTGAGGTGGGTGATTTTTTTTTAAAGAATGCATTGGTTTAATCCCCAGATAATTTACATTGACATTAATAGAACGAACTGACAAAGATCGCTGCCTCGCAACCTTCAATTTAGGCTTCATCTATCACCACAGAAAGTCTATGTGGTTTGTCTGGTTCTCTTACATACAGTCTATGAGCCTTGCTAATCGGCTAAAGCTAGCCAGGCAAATCCTGACCCCTGGTTTTGACACCTGTCCCCTCAGTGTAGGCAGGGTGTGTGTGTGTGTGTGTGTGTGTTTGTCCAGGGTCCTGAGAAAGGACAGGTGAGAGGAGGGCAGGTGAGAGGAGGAAGGCTAAAGCTCACCTGATGAGGTCTTTGCAGAGCATTGGGAAGGGCTGCTTCTGGTAGTGACCAAACACCTCAAACACAATGGGCTGCGTCCGCATGTACTCGATGAAGGACTTGGTCACCTCCACTGTAATCTGCACACACACACACACACACACACACAAACTATCAGTGGGTTGTAAGGGTGGGCTGGGGGTTTGGGGGTTTGGGTTAACACGTATTAGGCTGCAGGTAAGGCCTGGTTTAGAACTGCATTACTCCATTCAGTGTCTACAGTGTCTACAGTGCTACATGTTACAGCCAGGCTGTTCTGGGCACACAGCTGAAGTCTTTTATTCACAAAAAATACTTTTGGAAGGCTGAGTACGCTGCGTTGTGCTATCACATCTGGTGTAGGCACTTTCAGTAACTATAGTGACAGCTAAGTTGTGAAAGCCCACCTGGGACACCTGACAACTCCCAGTTGTCATAGTGACACCCACCTGGCCCACCTGACAGTTGTCATAGTGACACAGCACACTATGTGCAAGGGGGCAGCCCCCAACAGCACCGTTAGGGGAGCAGTGTGGCAGGAGGGTACCATGCTCAGGTACCTCAGTCATGGAGGAGGATGGGGGAGAGCACTGGTTAATTACTCTCCCCACCAACCTGGCGGGTCAGGAGTCGAACCGGCAACCTTTGGGCTACAAGTCCGACGCCCTAACCGCTTACCCATGACTGCCCTATAAGTTCTGCAGGGTACACACTGCCAGGGCAAGTAGTAGTGAAAGCTAGTTACTGCAGGGCACAGCACTGCCCCACAAAGGCAAAGTGCAGTAACTACATGTACGCAGACATTGACACTCAGAAAAAAATGCCTTTGGGGTTGTCATACTGCCCAGTCAAACATGCTGTAGGTATAATAGTAGTGATGCTAGTTTTATGTACTGTTTTAATAGGAAGAAGCAAGACATTTAGTCACAAGAGAAAAGAGGTATTATCATTAAGTCCATTTCCAGTCTAAACTCAGTTTTGACAAAAGCGTGTAGTGACTGCCTTTTTGCTTTGTAGGGTGCAGCACCCCAATAGAGCTCCAGAGTACCGTCCCCAGTGTAGCCTGCCCTTTAGAACCGGTCACTTGGAAAGGGGTTGTTCCACATGAGGTTCTACAGTAAGTTCTAGCCAGCCACACTTACATTTTGCACATGGTAGAACCCCAGAGGTGGTCCTCTCCCTGTGTTCTTCAGGGGTTCTGTGGAGAACGCCT
>CM059282.1:29117010-29124510 GCA_030347295.1 Setipinna tenuifilis | reverse complement strand
TCCACCAAGCAGTACAGTACAGTTTGGTTCAGGACCTAACGTTTTTTTGTGCGGTTCGGTACGGATTGTGTTTCCATTGCCAAAGGTAGAGTAGAGTCGTGACAGCAACGGGCGTGTCTCTAAACCGTACCACAAACTGGTACCCCAACACAAGGGTGCCAGAAAATGGTACGGTTCGGTACGGTTATTTAGGTACGCTTCAAAAATTCTTACCATGGAGACACAAACAATTGCGAACCGAATTGAACCGAACTGTACTGTACTGCTTGGTGGAAACGGGGCTTAAGGGTCTCCCATCCAAAGTCAAGCCAAAAAAGATAAAAAAGTCAGCTTTATTGCCAAAACCCATTTGTACGTACAGGTTGCACACACAGAATTTGAAACTGCAGTGCTCCTTATATTAGGCCCACAGTGAACATTACATTTTCCTATAAACAAGACATTAAAACAGTGTGGGGAATGGAACCTGTGACCCTTTGGCTACAAGTCCAATTCCTTAACCTCTTGCCCATGGCTGGCCCCAAGGGATGGGCCGTTACAGACAGTAGGGTTCTTTCCATTTGTTGCCTCCACTACCAACTTAACCTAACCCACTTCACCTGTGCACTTTTAAGCATGTGAGGCAGGTACAGTACAGTAAGACAGGTGAGTGTGCTTCCATTCTATTTGCTACCTGGAATTTGCGGTTCTTTTAACACGGAGGCTGCGATGGGGGATGCCTTCCACTAGCAGCTTTGCCGTTGTTGTTTGCTGTCTTCAGCTTTAGTTGTTTGTCGTTATTTTCTATATACTATTTTTCGTTCATTGTACAACAATAAATCCCCTAGACTCGAGCCAGATCGACTTTGTTGGTCTTTGTGTGTTACGCTAGGTAACTGGTTGTAACATTAGGTAAAGTGTGCTAGGCAGGTAACACAGGTGAGGTGAGACAGGTGAGGTGAGACAGGTGACATGCTACTCACTTTCTTGGGGGAGAACACGCCCACTGTCCCTCCATCCTCCCGTATGGCAACGCCCATCTCAGCCAAGAGCGCCTCCCTGTGGGAAGGAAGAGGAATGCATGACAACCTTCACAAATGTGTTGCAGTTATGTTGTGAGTTGTTTGTCAGTATTGCGGTGGTCGGTCATGCGTTCGGTCTCTACACGTTGCTATAGGAACGAGTGTCTTTGGTGTCTGCTGGGTAACTAACTGATTCAGTGCGCTCCATCCAAGCGTTCAGTTGCTGTAGGGACGTGCTTTGTGTTTGTGTTTGTGTTATGGCCGGGTCAGACTATACGATTTTTCTGTCGTTCACGATTGTCGTTTACGATCTACCATGTCACACTATACGATTTTAGAACCATAAAAAACTCTCTGTGTCTTGATCGGGAGAGTGGCCACATACACCGACAGCGTTGTTTGTGTCGCCTGTTGTCATAGCAGCAGCTGTCAACAGAAGGCCAGGTATCTTACTTTTCATGACAACGTCATCCGACTCCCGACAAAATTCTGACATGCCAGTCTTTTTGTCAGGCTGTCTTAGAATGTCGCAAACAACAAATTGGAAGTCGTGAAGCATGTCACATTACAAGATTCACTCGTGTTCGATGTCGTGCCCGACTGTTCAAAATCGGATACCATGGTCGGTTATGACAAATTCGGGGCAAAATCGTATAGTCTGGCCAGGCCATTAGTGGTGAGTTGACTAAGCGTTGCTACGGTAACCGTGTGACCTCTGACCTGTCCATGCGGATGGCCTCCGTGCGTCGGAGCTTCTCCTCCCAAGTCTCGTTCAGCTCGGCGATGATCTTCTCCGTTTCCTAGGAGACACAGAGAAGTAATATTTGTTTTAAGTCAGAGGCGTGCTCAGTCCTTTTAGGAAAAATAAATGACTATTGTGGTGGGTGCTCCTTGGTTCAAGGTGAGTAATCCATAGTTAGTTGAAAAGAAAAGTCTTTTTCTTCACCAAGGCACTCCAAAAATGTGAATTAAACTGTCTTCATTTGACTGACATGTCCACTGAGGACTTGGCAATTTTAAAAGTCCTCAGTGGACATGTCAGTCAAATAAAGACATTTTAATTCACATTTTTAGAGTGCCTTGGTGAAAAAAAAGACTTTTCTTTCCTACAACACAGAGAAGTGACGGATCATGGTGTTTCCTGTGTAATCTGGTGTTTGTGGTGTAATCTGGTGTTTGCGGTGTAATCTGGTGTTTCCTGTGTAATATGGTGTTTGCGGTGTAATCTGGTGTTTCCTGTGTAATCTAGTGTTTGTGGTGTAATCTGGTGTTTCCTGTGTAATCTGGTGTTTCCTGTGTAATGTGGTGTTTGCGGTGTAGTCTGGTGTTTCCTGTGTAATCTGGTGCTTGCGGTGTAATCTGGTGTTTGTGGTGTAATCTGATGTTTCCTGTGTAATCTGGTGTTTGTGGTGTAATCTGGTGTTTGCGGTGTAATCTGGTGTTTGTGGTGTAATCTGGTGTTTCCTGTGTAATCTGGTGTTTGCAGTGTAATCTGGTGTTTGCGGTGTGGCCACCTTGAGCCTCTCGATGGCCTCCTCGCTGGCCGGACTGAACATCAGGCGGTCGTGCAGGTTGTTGACGGAGGCGGCGCGACTGGACATGGCGGAGATGGATGGCGACGGGCTCATCCCTGTCATGGCATTGGTCACTGTGGAGAGATCATTCCTTTGATTGACGGCCTCGAGGCCAATCACACTGTTCGTGTAACTGTTGAGATCTGCCAGGGGGCGGGGTTTTAAAAGGGGAGTGGCGTGAGGAGAGAGGGAGAGAAGGGAAGCGGGGCGCGAGAGAAACGGAGAGAAGCGGGAGGAGAAGAGGAGGAGAAGTGAGGGAGCAGGAGGGAAAAAGAAGAAGATAAGAAGCTGAAGAAGCTCGCCTGGAGGAGCTGAGCGAAGCAGCAACAGAAGAGGGGAGCGGCAGCAGCAGCAGCACCCTAGGGGGGGCGGGGCATGGCACTGTGCATCTCGTTGCCATGGATACAAGACTTATCTGGTTGTCATGGACACAAGACTGTGCATCTGGTTGTCGTAGATACAAGACTGTGGGTCTGTGGTGGAAAATGGCGCCGTGTGGCAGGTTGCCATGGATACAAAAGAACTGGTAAGCCTCGTTGCCATGGCACCTGAACAGGAAGGAACGCCGCTTAGTGTTCAGCCAGTTTCACCCACAGATCTCCACAGAGGCACAGAACTTCAGCCCACGCCACAGTAGTGGTAGCTTCCTGTTAGCTAGGGCAGACCAATCAGATCAGTCATGATGGCTTCCTGTTAGCTAGGGCAGACCAATCAGATCAGCCATGATGGCTTCCTGTTAGCTAGGGCAACCAATCAAATCAGTCATGATCAAATGGCATTACTTCACTCAAAATGTCAGTCATTCCTTAACATTAACATTCCTCAGTGCAGGGAAAAGGCTTTTCCATCTCTAGTTGATGCTCTGGCTGTGCAAGAGTCACAGTGGAGCTGAGGGGGTGGAGTGAGAGAAACACTGAGGGGCATAGCCTAATCATGATGGTGTATGGGGCATAGGTCACTCATGATGGTGTATGGGGCATAAGGCACTCATGATGGTGTATGGGGCATAGCCCAATCATTATGGTGTATGGGGCATAGGTCACTCATGATGGTGTATGGGGCATAAGGCACTCATGATGGTGTATGGGGCATAGGCCACTCATAATGGTGCAATGGGGCATACAGTAGCCCACTCATTATAGTGTATGGGGCATAGCCCAATCCTGATGGTGTATGGGGCATAGCCCAATCCTGATGGTGTATGGGGCACAGGCCACTCATGATAGTGTATGGGGCATAGACCACTCATGATGGTGTATGGGGCATAAGGCACTCATGATGGTGTATGGGGCATAAGGCACTCATTATGGTGTATGGGGCATAAGGCACTCATTATGGTGCAATGGGGCATAGGTCACTCATGATGGTGTATGGGGCATAAGGCACTCATTATGGTGTATGGGGCATAGGGCACTCATGATGGTGTATGGGGCATAGGTCACTCATGATAGTGTATGGATAATAGCCCACTCATGATGGTGTATGGGTCATAGGTCACTCATGATAGTGTATGGGTCATAGGTCACTCATGATAGTGTATGGGTCATAGGTCACTCATGATAGTGTATGGGTCATAGGTCACTCATGATAGTGTATGGATAATAGCCCACTCATGATGGTGTATGGGGCATAGGCCACTCATGATAGTGTATGGGGCATACAGTAGCCCACACATTATAGTGTATGGGGCATAGCCCAATCCTGATAGTGTATGGGGCATAGACCACTCATGATGGTGTATGGGGCATAAGGCACTCATGATGGTGTATGGGGCATAAGGCACTCATGATGGTGTATGGGGCATAGGTCATTCATTATGGTGTATGGGTCATAAGGCACTCATGATGGTGTATGGGGCATAGGGCACTCATTATAATGTATGGATCATAGGTCACTCATTATGGTGTATGGGGCATAGGTCACTCATTATGGTGTATGGGTCATAGATCACTCATGATAGTGTATGGGGCATAGGTCACTCATGATGGTGTATGGGGCATAGGTCACTCATTATGGTGCAATGGGGCATAGCCCAATCATGATAGTGTATGGGGCATAGGTCCCTTATTTTAGTGTATGGGGCATAGGTCACTCATGATGGTGTATGGGGCATAGCCCACTAGTGTTGGCATAATGGCCGTATAGAGGAGTGTTAGGAGCATAGCTCAGTAGTGTTGGCATACAAGCTTGCTTAGAAGAACCAGGAGCATCAACACAGGAGAGAGAAATAGAACAGCATGATACATGACCACATACACACACACACATACACATGCTGTCTCTTATGCCTTCTCTCACACACAGACACACACCAACACACACATATACACATGCTCTCTCTTACACACACAAAACTTAGCACACCCCCCCACACACACACACAAAAAAACATACATACAAAACAGTTGGACACAAACAATTTACCCCCAATGCCAATCACACACACACAGACACACACACACACACAGTGAACATCAGCGATGAGCACAAGCTTCAGGACAGCCAGCCAGCCTCAGCACCCCCCAGAGCACCAGAGTGGGAGCAGGTCTGCTCAACCTGTCAATCAAAAAGCCCACCTGTCAATCAAAAACCTTACCTGTCCATCAAAAACCTTACCTGTCAATCAAAAAGCCAACCTGTCAATCAAAAACCTTACCTGTCCATCAAAAACCCCTATTACCACCCAACCTGCCAGTCAAACACCTAGTCCCCTCCCAACATGTCAATCAAACAGCTACTCTCTATTGGACGTGTCAATCAAACACCTAGTCTCCACCCAACCTCTCACAATCGTCTCAATCCAACCTTCAATTCAACCTTCAACCCTCAATCCAACCTTCAACCCTCAATCCAACCTCCAACCTTCAATCCAACCTTCATAGGCCAATTCCAGTCCAGGTGACGTGTCACTCAACATAATATGGCATACAAATATTTCTGTCTGCTAGGGTGTTTGTGAATTTTCCACAGCTCTGCCTAGTAAAACATCAACAGCCACTTAAATCTATCACTCCATAACGTCTCGCACACATACTGCAAAAATACACCTCTGCCAAACTGCAACCTCCCAGTGTCACACCCACAAAAGCTTGAGGGACTTAAGGTACCCATGTCAAGCTATCGGCAACATTTTTTGGAAAAAATTCTGCAGGCTATGGGCATCTAGTTCAATATGCATTCTAAAAACGTCTGAGATATTACAAATATATTAGATATGTTACAAACCTTTTTTTCATTTAATTGAACTGCTATGTTAAACTAGTTTCTCTGCATATAAAATTAAGAATATAAGAAAGTACATAACATAGGAAAATCTCAAGCCTGATATTTCCAAGGAGATGATGTGCTGATAGTCAAAATCGCTATTACTGTATGCGACCTCTCTGTTTTAGCCAAGGCATCAGGATTTGGCAAGGCATCAAGTTTCAGCCGATTAGCAAGGCACTTCCTTGTCACCATTTTTCAGAAATTGCATCATATCCGCCCCCGTTTTCACCCATGCTGATTGGTGGGTGCTCCACTCTCTGCTCATGCATAAGGGTGTCCCCATACAGTAGGTATGTCAGCGTCCATTTTTGAACATCCAGTGCCCATCCTCAATATAGCTTCCTGCTCTACCTCACGTCAATCAACAACGTGCCACTCAACTGGCTAAGTACAATGGCGGTGAGAATAAGCCCAATGAAACTCAATTTTGAAACTTGAACAATTCATTCAATTTGGGCTGAATTCAGTAGCCTAGCATTTTCCATTGAGATGAATAGGGGGCGGGACATCCTCCCTTTATTGTAACACCTCCATGGTTTTAGCCATGTCCATCATCTGGCCTGCAGTTTGATATTCTTGAGCTCTTTATGGAGCTCTGGTGCTGCAGGAGTTCTGCAAACCCCCCCACCCCACCCCCACCCCACCAACACCCCAACCCCAACCCCCCCAAGCGAGCAGCCAGAAGCGATGCGCTACTGGGCTATGGACTGAGGGGGGCGCTAACATTCAGATACACACATTTCAGAGGGATCGCAGAGGGAGGACCTCGATAGGCTGAGAGAGACAGAGAGAGATAGAGAGAGAGAGTGAAAGAGAGAGAGAGAGAGAGGAAAAAGCGAGAGAGAGAGGAAAGAGAGAGAGAGAGAGAGTGAGAGAGAGAGAGAGGAGACCAATGTCAGACAGAACACATATACACAAATGTGCACACACATGCAGGCACACACACATATTGTATACACATATACAAACATACTTCATACCCCTCCTCCCACACCTACACACACACACGAATAAATATGACCCCATGTTTTAAATCTGCACATTAGACTGTCTTTCTCTCAGACTCTCTGCCTGTCTATCTGCCTATCTATCTGCCTGTCTTTCTCTCAGGCTCTCTATCTGCCTGTCTGTCTTTCTCTTGACTCTCTATTTGTCTATCTGCCTGTCTGTCTGTCTTTCTGTTAGACTCTCTATCTGTCTATCTGCCTGTCTGTCTGTCTGTCTTTCTGTTAGACTCTCTATCTGTCTATCTGCCTGTCTGTCTATCTTTCTCTCAGACTCTATATCTGTCTATCTGCCCGTCTGTGTTTGTGAACCTACTCAAGAAGGCCTTTTAGCTTGTCTATATCTCTGTCTCTCTGCCTGTCTGTGTCTTTGTCTCTTTGCAATGTCTGTCTGTCCACCTGTCTGTCTGCCTGTCTTTTTGTACTTTCTCTTGATGATGTCTCACACCTTGTCTGTCTGTTCATCTGTTTGACTGTCAGTCTGTCTATCTGCATGGCTGTCTGTCTGTCTGTCTGTGTAAAGGTGAGTCTGTCTGTCTGTCTGTCTGTCTGTCTGTCTGTCCGTGTATCCTTTGACTGAATGATCTCTCCCAGTCTCTGTCTGCCTGTCCTTCCGTCTTTAGGCACAGAGAGTGTGTCTGAACTTACCCTCAA
>CM059282.1:29094510-29107010 GCA_030347295.1 Setipinna tenuifilis | reverse complement strand
CAGTATATGCACGCAGCATTCCAAGACGTGAAATTCGACCCTCATGGTTTTACTGGTCATTGACGGGTTGAGCTAACCAAAACGAGCGGATCAAAGAGCATGTTAAACCTATCTACGTCACTAGGTCGTAAGCCCCGCCCAGAGCCATGAATGGCAAGCCCACATCCCAAAGGATTGGTGGACAGAAGCTAGGTGAGCGAAAGACAGCGAATTTGCCCAATCAGAGGTGCCTTATTGACACGTCATGGATATTCACGAGGGACACCGGAAAAACTAGTCGTTCAACCACTAGACCTGTTCTAGCTTACAGAAAACAGCGTCAAGCAAGAGAACTAGGACATCATTTTTCACAGAAATGACGCACAATGCATTCAACCATAGTGGCGACACAGAAATATGAATAAAAATAACGATTAAAGTTCCCCTTTAAGAGCTTGATAGAGTGCTGCTAGTATCCTTTTGAACCAACTGGTGATCTTGGAAAGGTGCACACACACACACACACACACACACACAACTGGTGATCTTGGAAAGGTGCACACACACACACACACACACACACACACACACACACACACACACACACACACACACACACACACACACACACACACACACACACACACAACTGGTGATCTTGGAAAGGTACAAAGTAGAGAGCAAACAGAAGAAAACAATCCCAGGTCCAGGCACTCAGCCGATCAAAAAGCCCAAAAGAGTCTTTCCTGTTGGGCTACTGCATTTAAGAACCAACGCGTATCGGCCCTACGGCCTTCACCAGGGTGTGGAACAGAAGCCAAAGTTCAAAGTTCAAATTTATGGTCTGTCTGACTCATTCTCACCGACTCCTTCCAGATAGGCTCATAATGAGGGTTTTGATGAGAGATTGATGGCATGATAGGTTCACTTTTTCTGAAGATAGTGCTGCAGTCACCAAGTTTTGTAGATTCATTCATACTGTACATGAATATGAAAACCAGATCTTATCTCACAACTCAAACTCGTGTCTCTCTTGACTAGATTAGTAATAATATGAAAACCAGACCTTATCTCACAAATTAAACTCTTGTCTCTCTTGACTAGTTTAGTAATAATATTAAAACCAGATCTTATCTCACAACTTAAGCTCGTGTCTCTCTTCACTAGATTAGTGTAATACAGCTTTGTTTGCCATTTGCAGATGATTCAGAGTTAAGTGCCACTTTTGATCCCTGATGACACTTTTACATTACATTACATTGCATTTGGCAGACGCTTTTATCCAAAGCAACAAAAAGGAGGACATAAGCAACAGAGGTGTAAAGGGACACAGAGTAGGGACACAACAGACATATGTACTTCTATATAGGGACACAGAGAGAGAGAGAGTTGGTTTAGTGATTGTTAGTTATGTTAGTTTTGTTAAGTGGCTCTTGCATCAACACTCATCTTTTAGTTTTTTTTTTGCATTGACTTTCCATTGCATAATTAAATATAATTATTATTATTAAAGTATTCAAGTCTTCAAGCCGATTATTGTCATTGTGCAGTTGTCTGTACAACGAACGAAACTAACGCAGCAAGGCCACAACGGTGTGAGATTATATATCGTACTATATAATATATTAAATAATGTCCTTTCTCTAGCACATGGGTCTCATACCCGCCATCTGTGCCATCCAATGTGTGCCCCTTTGGACCAGTGCTCTCTGACTGTGGGCCCCTTTGGACCAGTGCACTCTGACTGTGAGGGCTGACCGCCCATGCTACAGTAGGTTACGGTCAGTTTCTTTCCTTCTGACTTTCCTTTGGTGCTGCCTCAACGAAGGAACAAATTAAGTGCATTTCGTCATACATTCTTCTGAATGAATCGGAGATTAAAAAAAAAAAAAAAACATTTGAAGATGTCTTCACCTTCCACTATTTTAAATGAATTATGTCACAGTGTTACTAGGTCCTTTTTGGATAAAAGCGTCTGCTAAGTGTAATGTACTGTAATGTAGATATCACCTGTGTGGTGGATAAATTTAGAATCAGGAGGGGATAATCGCTGTATCACTGTGAGGCATTTAGTATTTCTGCTCTTAATTGGTACGGAGGATGTTTGGTAAGATAGCCTTCATCTTTTGTGCAGTATGACGTGTTTTTTGTTTATGTTATTGCTCCATCGAGACCATAAAAATGATATGAACCTGTGAATCTAATTGTTGTTTTTGCTAGTGCGGATATTTCTTGCCTTTTTATCTTGATTGTATTTTTCTTGTTTAGAATGTGGTTTGTTTATTATCATGTGTCTGTTGACCTGTCTGCTTATTAGTAATATCATAAACATATGTCACCTGGCCTTGCCCACACACACACACACACACAAATGCACGCGCGCACATACACACACACACACACGCACGCACGTCCGCACGTACACACGCATGCACGCTCACACACACACGCACACAAATATGTGTGTTATCTGGTCTTGTCCATGTGCCACAGGGCATTATGTTATGGAAGCCATGTCATTACTGCATGTATCTATCGACACACACACACACACACACACACACACACACACACACACACACACACACAAATATGTGTGTCATGTGGTCTTGCCCACACGGCATAACGGTATGGTAGCCATATCAGTACTGCATGTATCTATGGACACACACACACACACACACACACACACACACACACACACACACACACACGCTGCATGTCTCTTCGCTCTCTGTGTGTGTCTTGTGGTGATAAATGATAAATGTCTACATGTAGCCTAGACAGAGCTCCCTTTGTTAGATCAGCGTCTGGGACTACGTCCACATACTGGGCCTCAGTTACGACTGATCATGCTGTGTGTGTGTGTGTGTGTGTGTGTGTGTGTGTGTGTGTGACAACACTGCTGATTATTAAAAGCACCGATTTTTTTTCTTTTTTAAAGAATTACAACAAAAGACCCTGTTAATAATTTCCGTTTCTAAATTTAAAACATTATTTTAAAATTAAAAGCCTAGTAAGTGCACACACACACACACAAACACACACACACACACACACACACACACACACAGTTTATGACGAATGTATTGTTTCCCCTGAGGCACCTTCCTTTGCAGAGCTCACTGTGTAAAAAACACACAACGGCTGAGCTGTGTTCCTCTAGTCTCCTTGCATCACACACACACACACACACACACACACACACACACACACACACAACGGCTGAGCTGTGTTCCTCTAGTCTCCTTGCATCACACACACACACACACACACACACACACACACACACACACAACGGCTGAGCTGTGTTCATCTAGTCTCCTTGCATTACACACACACACACACACACACACACACACACACACACACACACAACGGCTGAGCTGTGTTCCTCTAGTCTCCTTGCATCACACACACACACACACACACACACACACACACACACAACGGCTGAGCTGTGTTCATCTAGTCTCCTTGCATTACACACACACACACACAACGGCTGAGCTGTGTTCATCTAGTCTCCTTGCATCGTCTACAAACACACAACATCTGAGCTATGTTGATCATCTAGTAGTCGTGCATCGTGTAAAACAGACAGTAAAAACACACACAACAGCTGAGCTATGTTGATCATTCATCTCGTCTCCTTGCAACGTGTAAACACACACAACATCTGAGCACTGTTGATCATGTAGTCTCCTTGCGTCCTGTAAAACACAGAATATCTGAGCACTGTTGATCATCTAGTAATCTCTGCATCGTGTAAAAAACACACAACAGCTGAGCTATGTTCAACTAGTCTTCTTGCGTCCTGTAAAAGCACACAGAATATCTAAGCACTGTTGATCATTTAGTCTTCTTGCACCGTGTAAAAACACACTGAATATCTGAGCCGTGTTGATGATCATCTGCATCGTGTAAAAAACACACAACAGCTAAGTTATGTTCATCACCGAGTCTCCTTGCATCGCTGCGCCGGTAGGCAGGTGTCCGCCAGCGCGCGCCTCTGCTCTCTGCCTCCGCCACACTGATGTGTCTGCTGCTGTGAGGAACGCGCGCCGTGCACCGAGCCTCGGGAGCGCGCCTCACCCGCTGGCAAAACAATGCGCTGATCCCATTCGCCTTGCGTTCGTTCGCTACTGCCGTTATCTAAATGGCTGACACACACATTTTAATTTCCTATCCAAGAAAAAAAAAGACGCAGGGATTTGTGCTATCTCATTGCATGCGATTAAAAAATGTCCAGCTCAGTAGTGCGTGATGCGTTGACAACAGAAACACGATGGCGCCGTCGACTTTAATTTTCTGTTAAAAACGTGAATCTAGCAGCCATACATGAAACACATACGCACATTCAGAACATACAGTAGCTCGAATCATTACAAGGGCTAGTGGATGACGCGCAGCCTATACTCTGTCGTTTTGAGATTTATTTCCGGTCGGATGCAGGTCCTATAATTTAATGTGGCAGTATAGGCTACATAACCACCGCAATGTAAACAACGCGTCATCACCTGTATCGGTGCAGTAGCCTAAAATCGCAGTCATCTTCACACTGATATAGTATAGATATAGTCACTAAAAGCCGTATTTACATCTAGCCTGACGCTTAAGACAGTAGTACATTTAATTATACACAGAAGCAACGGTAACCAACGCGCATATCCGTCTGTCTCTTTTCAAATACAGAATCAGAATCTCATGCACTGAACATGTTAACGGAGAGAAAATAACCTTGAGTGTCCAAGCCTATAACATCTGGCGTGGCGTCTTACATTTACTGTTTATCAGAAAAACACATCACCAAAATGGCCATCTAGGGCAGGCCACAGCCCTCACACACACACACACACACACACACACACACACACTCCAGAGTACACATCAATTGTTCTACTATGTGTACAACAACATCATGCCTCAAAATACCTCAATAACAGGACTAAGAAATAGGCAAATAATCTTAAAATTGCGTACAAAAATATCTGACAAATCATCGCACAATACAGTTGCGTACAGAAAACACAGACACAGCCAGACACACACACACACACACACACACACACACACACACACTGTATCCCCATCCATTAGCATGGGCATCTGTCGCGATGCCAGATGATTGAGGCATCGAGACATCCACAGACCTGCGGAATAATATCCGTCCCAAGATGATCTGCTCTCCCCTCGGCTCTGGCCAGCCTTGTGTTGTGTTGTGATGAAGGCTCAGCGCTGTCTTAGTCTTAGTGTCAGTCTTAGCAGGGGCCTGTCTGCGCTCTCTTCTCCCCCTCAGAGAGCTCTGTGCTGGGGGCCTGTACTGCTCTCCTGCTCCTCTTCTCTCTGGCCTCTCCTCTCCTGCGCGCTCCCCTCGCCTCTCTCTGGCTGTGTGCACTGCGCGCGCATGCGTGCTCGCTCGCCTGCGTGTGTGTGTGTGTGTGTGTCTGTGTGTGTGTGTGTGTGTGTGTGTGTGTGTGTGTTGCTGTGCCTGGCTCACGGCGTCCTTGCTGATGGACCCAGGGGGGGCCTGGTACGCAACGTCAGAGATGGGGGCGGGTGTGTGTGTGTGTGTGTGTGTGTGTGTGTGTGTGTGTGTGTGTGGTGCAGAATCACCACAGCAAAAACAACATGGCCGAGACGCAGAGTGGGCAGCGCACAGGACTGAGCCACAGAGATGCTGATGACATCAGCAAGAAACAAGAGGACGGAAGCAGAGAGGGCTTAGAGGAGAGAGAGAGAGAGAGAGAGAGAGAGAGAGAGAGAGAGAGAGAGAGGAGAACCAGAGAGAGAGAGAGAGAGAAAGGAGGACCAGAGAGAGAGAGGAGGACCAGAGAGAGGGGAGGGAGGAGGACCAGAGAGAGAGAGAGGGATGTAAAATAAAAGAGGGAGGGGGAGAGAGGGAGGGGAGAGCGAGAAAAAGAGGAGGGAGTGGTGATGAGAGAGGTAGAGGGATGTAAAATGAGAGAGGGAGAGGGAGAGAGGGAGAGGGAGGGTCAGAGAGAGGGAGGGGGGGGAGAGAGAGAAAGAGGAGGGAGTGGTGATGAGAGCAGGCAGACAGATGGTGGAAGGTGTAGGGGTGGGGCGGGAACCTCTGCAAGAGCTGCACTTCCCATATTTAGCCACAAGGGGGAGCATGCTCACAGATAATACAGTACAAAAACAAACACACAACGATACATCACACAGACACAGACACAGACACACACACACACACACACACACACACACACACACACACACACACACACACACACTTGTAACTGTCTCCGTTGCTTGTGTGAGGTTAAGTTTCCCCACTTTCCAGACAAATCGAGCTTGCAGGGGATTCATTACTGGTAGTAAAGCACTGTTGAACAAGAATTTAAATATAAGGCCGCACTCTGCACGTTCAACTAAATGTTAAAATATGCACAGTTGCACTTAACCAGTCTACCTATGGTGTGTAGAGGGTCTATCTATCTATCTATCTATCTATCCATCCATCCATCCATCCATCCATCCAGCTATGTCCTGGATTGTTGTAAGGAACAATGTTTTGATTTCTGTAAAATGTATAATTTTGTCAGTGTCAATGTCCTAAATAATGTGAAATGATGTGAAAGTGGCTGATGCATTAGGCTAAAGTATGGCAGCTTCTGCCTTACTGTGATGTCTTAACTCTTTATCAGAGGTTACAAGGGTGGTTGTCATGGCTGTCCCCTGCTCACACATGTGATGGGTTAAATGTCATTATGTCCACTGAGTGCACTGTGCGCTGTGTGCTGTGTTGCAGTGTGCTGTGTGACCATAATGACAAATGATGGAAGTCACTTTCACTTTTCACTTGTCACCTCAGGTGAGAGGGAGCAGACAGGCTCATCAGCACATCTCGGCAGACAGGGAGGGATGGGCACGGCCCCCTACCCCCAGCCCCCTCCACCCCCCTGCTCCCAGCCCCCTCCTCCCACCCCCCTCTCCCAGCATTACACATGAGTGTAGGTTCATTCACACACATACACACACACACACACAGGGGGCCACAATAGACCTTGTACACCACACTGTAGACCTTGCCTGTCACCTGTCCAGCTACCTGTGATAGATAGATAGATAGATAGATAGATAGATAGATAGATAGATAGATAGATAGATAGATAGATAGATAGATAGACACACACACACACACATGCATACATACATACATACATACATACATACATACATACATACATACATACATACATACACACATACACACATACATACATACATACACACATACATACACACATACATTTTATTGATCCCAAGCTTGGAAATGAAAGTGATTAATTAATTAAAAAATTAGTGAGTGTAGGCCTACCTACCTGCCTCATCCAGGTACTGTGAGAGTAGTCTGTAGTCTATGTGTGTGTGTGTGTGTGTGTGTGTGTGTGTGTGTGTGTGTGTGTGTGCGTGCGTGCACGAAAAAGAGTCCCTTTACTCAGTAGTATTATGTAGCAGAAAGGGCCAAAATATTTGGAGGAATGCCTGACTAACCATGTATAGAAATCAGCTGTCTGCTCTTTACTCAAATTAACACCTTAGCAGACATGCAGCGTTAATACACACTTTGTGTTAATACACCTGTTTGCTTTCTCTTACTGGCCCGGTACGCAGTTACATTTTTTTTTTTGTTTGCTGTAGATGCGGTTTGAAATAAATAGTTGATCAAGTACACATTTTTGTTTGCTGTGATAGGCACCTCAAGTAAACAGATGTACACCTTTTTATTTGTGGCAACAGGCTCAGTTTGTTTGACATGAGTCTCCTGTTCCATGTTTTGTACTGCGCAAGGACTGTTTGTAGTGATCCCCTGACACGAGATGTTGTTATTCCGATGGACACATGAGGAAAACTGTGTCATGTGATGTGGAGAGAAGACCTAGACCTGTAAGGTTGTGGATTTAAGGATGACTATTCTGAATCAGCGCAACAGAGGAATGTATGTTATCACAATAAAGGGTGCCTCCTCAGAGGAGCTCCCCCGATGCATGCTGTTGTGTTTAGGTAGGTGTGACCCACCTACTTTGTTCTTATCTATGCCCTGCCAACAGCTGGGGCTACACAGGTCACCCCTAGTGTGGGACAGTAGGCTTTCTCCAGCCTCTGGCACCAAGATAACACCTCACTGTGTGTTCAAGACATCCAACAACAGTTGACCAACTGGCATCAGGTTGGGTATTTAAAGTTAGTGAAAACCTCTTTGAGTTGTCTTTCTGCTATGATGCTGCCACAGGCTGCGTGTATCTCTCTCTTTCTCTCTGTCTTGTTTGGGATTTTGTTTGATTTCTTCATATCTCTGGTTTATTTGGTCATTACAGTGAATCTGTGTTAATTGTAACTGTTAACTGTCTGGTTAATAAACTGTTCATTCATTTACCATTCACATACCTCTCCTTGTGTGCCATGCCATTACTGTGTTATTAGCCCTTATGCTGTATGGTGATATTGGAGGTAATCTTATTATTTCATGGAGTCAGATAAATATTGTGTTACTCTAATGTTCGCTATTCTAATGCATATGTCTTATGATTATTCTATCCTGTAAGTCCGGAACATGCAAAAACCTTCGTCCACAGTTAGTTCCGTCGTTGCTCTGAGAAAGTGGATCCTTACAGACCCTCACCTGTCCAGAAGGGCCTGGTGGCCTCAACTCACCTGGTAGAAGAAGCGGTTGAGCTAAGGGCCCATAACACCATGATAACGGCCTGATAGCCAGGTCCTCACACACTGATGTAGACACACGTTACATATGCTTATGAAACAGGAGATTCACAGGGCAAATATGACCAGTATCATGTGCAACAGGATCTCATGGCTGTGTAGACACAAGAGTAATAGTAAGACATGCCAAAGGCCAGAAATATTAGTAAGTAGAAGTAAATAAAAACCCAAACAAATTACTATGTAAAGAGTAATGAAGACGCACCAATTGATCAAAGTCAGAAGTAAATGAACCCTAGAACAGCACATGGCTGGGTCCGGAGAAGTGGTTTGCCACATCCTGCATTTTAATTGTTGTTACAGTATCACATATGCATGCAGACTGCATAAAAACCCACCGCTGAGCCCGTCATTCATCAGAGAGCAACATCTCGAAGAGGGAGCCATGGGAGGGAGTCTTCACACCGCAACACTTCTCTTTGCCGTGCTCAGTCTGGTGGCTTCATGCGATGGTAAGTCTGTAGGCTCATTCGCACACATGCACAGAGAGAGAGAGAGATGGGGAGAGAGAGAGAGAGAGAGAGAGAGAGAGATAGAGAGAAAGAGAGAGAGAGGAGGTTGGGGGGGGAGGGTCCCTGTTCTTTACATTACAGTACACTACAAAGATGGAGAATGTTCTGCATGTATTCCTTTCTTCCCTAACTTACACATCAGACACAAACCTTGTTCTTTCTTGTGTTGCAGCATACAGGTGTCACTATGTGGCTAGCTCCATGAGACAGGTCGATGCGAGTCTCGGACAGGTGTTTACAGTGAGCACCAGCTACTACATCTACACCAGGTATGGAACGACATGGACACGGGTGGCAGGGAGAGCGAAGCATATCTCTGTGGGTCCTGCAGGAGTCTGGGCAGTTGGCATCAGTAACAACTACATCTTCAAGCTTGTTGCAAATAACTGGCAACGGGTTTATGGTAAGACAAAGCAATACAAGATCACAGCTGTGTGTGTTATCATCAGAAATGATGGGGGTGCATGTTGGATGGATCCATATTCTATTGGGGATAACTTGAATGTGTTTGATGTCTTTTGTTTTAGGAGACTATCTGGTGGTACCACCCACATCAAAACTCTCTCTCCTTCATTTATTCATTGTGGGAGCACTTTTTATCATTGTAGAAATAACACACTCAAGACTTTTATTTCACTCAAGTGTCTTATTAATTAATTAATTAGTTTATTTATTTGTGCTTCATTTATTCATTGTTCTTATCACTACTGTTCTATTACCATTATTATCTGTTTTTTGTCCACTTGTCAGTTTACCTTAGATATGTATGAGTTTGCTTGTACAGCACTTTGATCCACGGTTATTAAAAAAATGTATGCATGTTTATATGCAAGCTCATGTTCATTTAGATATTAACCAGCCTTAATATGTATATCGCAAGTCTTTTCTGTGTAGCTGACTTTAAAGGGGAACTTCCATCGTTATTTTTATTCATATTTCTGTGTCGCCACTATGGTTGAATGCATTGTGCGTCATTTCTGTGAAAAATTATGTCCTAGATCTCTTGTTTGACGCTGTTTTCTGTAAGCTATAACAGGTCTAGTGGTTGAACAACTGGCTTTTCCGATGATCCTCGTGAATATCCATGACGTGTCAATAAGGCACCTCTGATTGGGCAAATTCGCTGTCTTTCGCTCACCTAGCTTCTGTCCACTGTTCTCAATGAATGTGAGCGTGCCATACATGGCTCTGGGCGGGGCTTACGACCTAGTGACGTAGATAGGTTTAGCATGCTCTGATCCGCTCATTTTGGTTAGCTCGACCCTTCAATGACCAGTAAAACCATGAGGGTCGAATTTCACGTCTTGGAATGCTGCGTGCATATACTGCTGGTTGTGACCCGCCACATTATAAATAGAGCTACTAAAAGTGTTTGTTGACGGAAGGACCCCTTTAAATGAATGGCTTTGTTTTGAACCAGGGAGCCTGAAGCAGGTAGATGCGGGTGGAGACCAGATTGTTGCTGGAGTGAATAGTGGTAATGCCCCCTATTGTCTCCCGATGGACTACAATGTCGGCTTCAGAAGTTCAAGCAACACTGTTCGCTGGAGACACCTTGGTGGCCGTCTGAAGTACTACAGTTGTGGTCCTACCAGCTGTTGGGGCGTGAACAGGCATGATCAAATCTTCGTGAGGAAGGTAGGCCTGAATTAGACTGTGACAACTGTGTAATATGTACCACACAAAATGGAAGTGATTTCACTCATCAGCCTTGTCTTGGGTTGCCTAGAGTGTGACTGGAAGTCGCTGTGAGGGAGTTGGCAACTGGCAGCAAGTTCCAGGGCGCTTGTCCATGATCGAGGTGGGGACTGACGGCTCTGTTTATGGAGTGAATTCCCAAGGATACATCTTCAAAAGGTTTGTGCTGTCTTTGAAGTGAATTCCCTACGATATGCATACCACAGGTTTGTCGTTGCCAGCTCCATGAAAGAAGCACTCCCCCTTCCAGACTTGCAAGTTTTATCCCCCATGATTTTGCTATTACTTGATTTGTGAATAATTCTCTCATGAATGGACATGATTTTCTCCCAATCGCAGGGAATTCCCCAACATCCAAGGGAATTGTGGACCAGAAGGACGCGGGTGGGCCCATGTCCCTATCTTCAACCGCCAGGTGAGGCACGTGTCCTACGACGCGGGTCATCTCTGGGTCATCCTGAGGAACTACCGAACCTACGTCTGCACTGTCTGAGCACCGCTCTCGCTCTCTCAGACACAGTCCTGCAGTATAAACCCTGCAGCATATCTGCATACCTAATTCTTGCAACGACAAATTACTTTATTCGCTGTTTCTGATCTGCTAACACACTGTTAACTAGACATAATCATGCTGGACCTCTTTGAAGTCATCCAGGTTGTTGATACACATCTACATCTGCTGTGTACATCTTAAACATCTATATCTTTAGACAGGAAACTATCCTGCAGAGGTCCTGTCTTTGCATGATGCTATATTGTCATTCTCTACTTTTCTTTCATCATAATGATTGATCTGTCTATTTGGGGCTTTGATGGTTAATAAAGCATATTAAAAATGATGAAAGTGTGATGTATTTCTTTACTGTAAGCATGCTGATGGAAATAGTTTGTTCTGTTTTATTTAAGTATCCCTTTACAAAAAAAAAACATAAAAAAGAATGTCCTTATGACTGATTGAGTAAATCTCAAGAGCCATTCAAGAATTTAAGGATTCAAAGACTTTTATTTGTCAACTTTCCTATATGTGTAGGACATACAGAAAAGTCAAAATGCTGTTTCTCTTTTCTCTGACAGTAATTACAAGTGTATATACACCTACTACACCAGTGGTTCCCAAAGTGGGGGGCGCACCACCCTAGGGGGGCGTGGAGGGGAGGGGCGGTTGAAATTGAAATGGTTAAAACAGTGCTGTTGCACATAGACACTTTGAATAAATGCTTTTATATAATATAACCATTTTATTGGTTAGTATTCACTTATTTGTATGGTTATTGAGTGTATTTGTACTGTTTCTGTGAACTTCAAAGTAAATTTTGGCAACATTAAAGGATGAAAAAACTTGATGTATGCCGGTGGACGGGGAGGGGGGCGCAAAAATATTCTTAGGTCCATAAGGGGGGCCCCAGCAGAAAAGTTTGGGAACCACTGTACTACACAGTAAATTAGACAACAGTAAATATAGACCATACAGTAAGCATAGGCAAACACAATAAATAGACAAACAGTAAAGTATGTAGTGCAATAGTATGTGCATGGTCAGAAGGTACATTACTCTTAGCTGAC
>CM059282.1:29082010-29089510 GCA_030347295.1 Setipinna tenuifilis | reverse complement strand
TTCTAGGGACTCCTCAAACATTTCAAATAGAGGGCGAATTAATTGATCTTTGAAAGCTTTATATAAATCTATGGGAAGACTATCTGGTCCAGCTGTTTTCCCATTTTTCATTGTATCTATAGCCTTCAGTAATTCCTCTACAGACAAAGGTGAATCTAATTTCTGTTTCACTTCATCTGAGAAGGCAGGTATTTGAAGACCATCTAGAAAGCTAGTTTGTTGGACGGTAACTCCAGGAGATTCTGATTTGTATAACGATTTGAAGAAATGGGTAAAAGCCTCATTGATCTCCTGTGGATCAGATGAGAGAGTTCCTGAGTTTGTTATAATGCTATTAATGGCTTTATCAGATTGCATTTTTTTAATTTGCCAGGCCAGAAGTTTGCCAGATTTTTCTTCCTGCTCATAGAATGTTTGTTTCAGGCGAAATAGGCTGTTTTCAGCTTTAGATAGTGATAGCTTGTTGTATTGTGCTCTGAGGAGTAGTAGTTCCTTTTGCTGTGTATGGTCGTCATAGGTTTCTTTTTCTAGCTTCTTGATTTCTTCTTCAAGTGATCTCAATTCTAAATTAACTTTATTGGTTATAAAGCTTGTATGGCTAATCATCTGTCCTCTAATGTAGGCCTTAAAAGCTTCCCATCTAACAGAAGCACTTGTTTCGTTTGTATTTATTTTGAAAAACACATCAATGTTAGTACCCACAAATTCTAAGAAGTTTGTATCATGTAACCATTTTGGGTGTAGCCTCCATCTATGAGGACCTCTAATGATCTTGTTCAAGTCATATATTAGTGTAACAGGGCCATGATCAGAAACCACAATGGTCTCATATCTAATGTCAAATATTTGTGGGAATAATTGGTTTGAAACTAAGAAATAATCTATACGAGAATATGAGTTTGATGAAGAGGTAAAGCATGAAAATTCTGATTTGTTTGGATATTGTCTTCTCCATGGGTCACACAAGTCTAATTCCTGCATAAAGGTCTGTAATATTTTCCTACTTTGAGCATGTGTGTTATCTACACTCTTGAGTCTATCAAGATCTGTTGACAGGGTTGTATTGAAATCTCCTCCAATCAGGAGTTGGCCAGACATAGGAGCTAAAAGTAAAAATAAGTCTTCAAAAAAATGTGGGCTATCTGAATTTGGCCCATATAGATTTACAAGATTTATCTTCTTGTCAGTGAGTAGCCCTTGAAGAATTAAATACCTGCCAGCCTTGTCAGATATGACATTCAGTACTTTAAATGGAACAGACTTATGAATCAATGTTACTACCCCTCTTGCATTAGATGCATATGATGATGCAAATACCTGTCCCGCCCATCTTCTTTGTAATTTCTGTAGTTCACTAGACAGTAAATGCGTTTCTTGTAAGAACACGATAGTTGCTTTGAGTTGTTTTAATCTATTCATGACCTGTTTCACTTTAGATAATTTACCTAACCCCCTCACATTCCAGGATGTTATATTGATATGAGAGTCATTCCTCATGTAACCATTGTGTATTATATTTCCTTAAGCTAGAGACAATACCCGTTGTAAAAACATACATTAACAGAAGTTTGACAAGAAAAAACAAAATAGTAAAACGTCTTGCAAAATGAGGCTCTTGAACGCAATTAACCCGAACAAACTTGCGTCGCTTCCCCCTCCCCCCAAACGTAAAAGATTCAACGGTGGACTCGACTGATCCTTCTAAAAGGAGCAAGTCTCTTACAAGCATAGGTTCCGCTGTTCGCTAACGTTACCGTCACTCCACCCCAAAACAGCCCATCAAGATATTATACCAATTCCAATGATAGACTCAGCTTTTAACCAGAGTATTAAACGATCTAACCAGGTCTGCATAGCCTTAACATAAATGAAACAACCAAAAAGTATGTAATCTCACCCAGGAATAAGCAGTGTCATAGTAGCAGCTACTCACTCAGTTTAACCCGTAGGCTAATTTTGTCATCATGTATGCCTAGGTTAAGAAAACAAGACCATCACATAGTTCACAGTATCCTACTGTAGGCCTCCCTGTTCCCCTGTATCGCCGGCTTCAATAAGTTTCTCCACTTCCTCTGGTGAGTTGCAGATGGTATTTTGTCCATTGCGGGAGACGATCAACTTGGCTGGGTATCCAAATCTGTATTCGATGTTCATCGATTGTAGACGCTTCTTCACGCCCTCAAACTGCTTTCGTTGCTTGCGCACCTCCGCAGAAAAATCCGGAAAAAACATGACTCGGTGTTCTTGGTATGTTACATTTTTCATTTCTCTGGCAGCCCCCATTACTCGTTGTCGGTCTTGAAAGTTGAGGAACTTCATGATTAGCACTCGGGGATATTTTTGTTCGGTTGCATGTCTCGGGAGTCTGCCAATTCGATGTGCTCGTTCAATTATAAGTGGACTTGTTAATGTTTCAAACACTTTAGGCAGCCAGTCTTCTAGAAATCTGACAGCATTGCTCCCCTCTGCCTTTTCAGGAAGATTTACCAGGCGTAGGTTGCATCGTCTATTTCTATTCTCCAAATCCTCTATTCTGGAGTTGAGCAGCTCGACTTGGTTCTCCATAGTTTGCACCGTCTGTTGCATACCACTGATGCTATCTTCTGTACTGCTAATCCGATGTTCAGCTTCAGAAATCCTACCTCTAAAGTCACGAATTTCAGTCTTAATGTCTTGTATGGCGGACAGAACACCGTCAAATTTGGAGGCGAAAACATCTTTCAAATCAGAAATGGCTTTCATTACCTCGCTTTCCTCATTAGTCATATCTGTGCCTAGCAAAATGTTAGCTTCTTCGGGCGTTTCTTCCTTTTTGTCAATATTCTTTTTAGTTGTCGTCTTTCGAGTCGCCATTTCTGCTTTTTACTCGTCTTAAATGCAATATAGTCGATCAATTTTGTTTTGGAGTTGTTAAACAGCTAAAAACAGGATTTAGGGCGTTTTGCAGTGAGAGCTGCTTCTAACGTGACCTACTCGCTCGCCGCCATGTTGGATCCCCATTTAAGGGAAAGTTAGTGAAAACCTCTTTGAGTTGTCTTTCTGCTATGATGCTCCCACAGGCTGTGTGTATCTCTCTCTTTCTCTCTGTCTTGTTTGGGATTTTGTTTGATTTCTTCATATCTCTGGTTTATTTGGTCATTACAGTGAATCTGTGTTAATTGTAACTGTTAACTGTCTGGTTAATAAACTGTTCATTCATTTATCATTCATATATATCTCCTTGTGTGCCATGCCATTACTGTGTTATTAGCCCTTATGCTGTTTAGTGATATTGGAGGTAATCTTATTATTTCATGGAGTCAGATAAATATTATGTTACTCTAATGTCCGCTATTCTAATGCATATGTCTATGATTATTCTATCCTGTAAGTCCGGAACATGCGAAAACCTGCGTCCACAGTTAGTTCCGTCGTTGCTCTGAGAAAGTGGATCCTTACAGACCCTCACCTGTCCAGAAGGGCCTGGTGGCCTCAACTCACCTGGTAGAAGAAGCGGTCGAGCTAAGGGCCCATAACACCATGATAACGGCCTGATAGCCAGGTCCTCACACACTGATGTAGACACACGTTACATATGCTTATGAAACAGGAGATTCACAGGGCAAATATGACCAGTATCATGTGCAACAGGATCTCATGGCTGTGTAGACACAAGAGTAATAGTAAGACATGCCAAAGGCCAGAAATATTAGTAAGTAGAAGTAAATAAAAACCCAAACAAATTATTATGTAAAGAGTAATGAAGACGCACCAATTGATCAAAGTCAGAAGTAAATGAACCCTAGAACAGCACATGGCTGGGTCCGGAGAAGTGGTTTGCCACATCCTGCATTTTAATTGTTGTTACAGTATCACATATGCATGCAGACTGCATAAAAACCCACCGCTGAGCCCGTCATTTATCAGAGAGCAACATCTCGAAGAGGGAGCCATGGGAGGGAGTCTTCACACCGCAACACTTCTCTTTGCCGTGCTCAGTCTGGTGGCTTCATGCGATGGTAAGTCTGTAGGCTCATTCGCACACATGCACAGAGAGAGAGAGAGATGGGGAGAGAGAGAGAGAGAGAGAGAGAGAGAGATAGAGAGAAAGAGAGAGAGAGGAGGTTGGGGGGGGGAGGGTCCCTGTTCTTTACATTACAGTACACTACAAAGATGGAGAATGTTCTGCATGTATTCCTTTCTTCCCTAACTTACACATCAGACACAAACCTTGTTCTTTCTTGTGTTGCAGCATACAGGTGTCGCTATGTGGCTAGCTCCATGAGACAGGTCGATGCGAGTCTCGGACAGGTGTTTACAGTGAGCACCAGCTACTACATCTACACCAGGTATGGAACGACATGGACACGGGTGGCAGGGAGAGCGAAGCATATCTCTGTGGGTCCTGCAGGAGTCTGGGCAGTTGGCATCCATAACAACTACATCTTCAAGCTTGTTGCAAATAACTGGCAGCGGGTTTATGGTAAGACAAAGCAATACAAGATCACAGCTGTGCGTGTTATCATCAGAAATTATGGGGGTGCATGTTGGATGGATCCATATTCTATTGGGGTTAACTTGAATGTGTTTGATGTCTTTTGTTTTAGGAGACTATCTGGTGGTACCACCCACATCAAAACTCTCTCTCCTTCATTTATTCATTGTGGGAGCACTTTTTATCATTGTAGAAATAACACACTCAAGACTTTTATTTCACTCAAGTGTCTTATTAATTAATTAATTAGTTTATTTATTTGTGCTTCATTTATTCATTGTTCTTAACACTACTGTTCTATTACCATTATTATCTGTTTTTTGTCCACTTGTCAGTTTACCTTAGATATGTATGAGTTTGCTTGTACAGCACTTTGATCCACGGTTATTAAAAAAATGTATGCATGTTAATGCAAATCCTTATGTATATATGCAAGCTCATGTTCATTTAGATATTAACCAGCCTTAATATGTATATCGCAAGTCTTTTCTGTGTAGCTGACTTTAAAGGGGAACTTCCATCGTTATTTTTATTCATATTTCTGTGTCGCCACTATGGTTGAATGCATTGTGCGTCATTTCTGTGAAAAATTATGTCCTAGATCTCTTGTTTGACGTTGTTTTCTGTAAGCCATAACAGGTCTAGTGGTTGAACAACTGGCTTTTCCGATGATCCTTGTGAATATCCATGACGTGTCAATAAGGCACCTCTGATTGGGCAAATTCGCTGTCTTTCGCTCACCTAGCTTCTGTCCACTGTTCTCAATGAATGTGAGCGTGCCATACATGGCTCTGGGCGGGGCTTACGACCTAGTGACGTAGATAGGTTTAGCATGCTCTGATCCGCTCATTTTGGTTAGCTCGACCCTTCAATGACCAGTAAAACCATGAGGGTCGAATTTCACGTCTTGGAATGCTGCGTGCATATACTGCTGGTTGTGACCCGCCACATTATAAATAGAGCTACTAAAAGTGTTTGTTGACGGAAGGACCCCTTTAAATGAATGGCTTTGTTTTGAACCAGGGAGCCTGAAGCAGGTAGATGCGGGTGGAGACCAGATTGTTGCTGGAGTGAATAGTGGTAATGCCCCCTATTGTCTCCCGATGGACTACAATGTCGGCTTCAGAAGTTCAAGCAACACTGTTCGCTGGAGACACCTTGGTGGCCGTCTGAAGTACTACAGTTGTGGTCCTACCAGCTGTTGGGGCGTGAACAGGCATGATCAAATCTTCGTGAGGAAGGTAGGCCTGAATTAGACTGTGACAACTGTGTAATATGTACCACACAAAATGGAAGTGATTTCACTCATCAGCCTTGTCTTGGGTTGCCTAGAGTGTGACTGGAAGTCGCTGTGAGGGAGTTGGCAACTGGCAGCAAGTTCCAGGGCGCTTGTCCATGATCGAGGTGGGGACTGACGGCTCTGTTTATGGAGTGAATTCCCAAGGATACATCTTCAAAAGGTTTGTGCTGTCTTTGAAGTGAATTCCCTACGATATGCATACCACAGGTTTGTCGTTGCCAGCTCCATGAAAGAAGCACTCCCCCTTCCAGACTTGCAAGTTTTATCCCCCATGATTTTGCTATTACTTGATTTGTGAATAATTCTCTCATGAATGGACATGATTTTCTCCCAATCGCAGGGAATTCCCCAACATCCAAGGGAATTGTGGACCAGAAGGACGCGGGTGGGCCCATGTCCCTATCTTCAACCGCCAGGTGAGGCACGTGTCCTACGACGCGGGTCATCTCTGGGTCATCCTGAGGAACTACCGAACCTACGTCTGCACTGTCTGAGCACCGCTCTCGCTCTCTCAGACACAGTCCTGCAGTATAAACCCTGCAGCATATCTGCATACCTAATTCTTGCAACGACAAATTACTTTATTCGCTGTTTCTGATCTGCTAACACACTGTTAACTAGACATAATCATGCTGGACCTCTTTGAAGTCATCCAGGTTGTTGATACACATCTACATCTGCTGTGTACATCTTAAACATCTATATCTTTAGACAGGAAACTATCCTGCAGAGGTCCTGTCTTTGCATGATGCTATATTGTCATTCTCTACTTTTCTTTCATCATAATGATTGATCTGTCTATTTGGGGCTTTGATGGTTAATAAAGCATATTAAAAATGATGAAAGTGTGATGTATTTCTTTACTGTAAGCATGCTGATGGAAATAGTTTGTTCTGTTTTATTTAAGTATCCCTTTACAAAAAAAAACATAAAAAAGAATGTCCTTATGACTGATTGAGTAAATCTCAAGAGCCATTCAAGAATTTAAGGATTCAAAGACTTTTATTTGTCAACTTTCCTATATGTGTAGGACATACAGAAAAGTCAAAATGCTGTTTCTCTTTTCTCTGACAGTAATTACAAGTGTATATACACCTACTACACCAGTGGTTCCCAAAGTGGGGGGCGCACCACCCTAGGGGGGCGTGGAGGGGAGGGGCGGTTGAAATTGAAATGGTTAAAACAGTGCTGTTGCACATAGACACTTTGAATAAATGCTTTTATATAATATAACCATTTTATTGGTTAGTATTCACTTATTTGTATGGTTATTGAGTGTATTTGTACTGTTTCTGTGAACTTCAAAGTAAATTTTGGCAACATTAAAGGATGAAAAAACTTGATGTATGCCGGTGGACGGGGAGGGGGGGCGCAAAAATATTCTTAGGTCCATAAGGGGGGCCCCAGCAGAAAAGTTTGGGAACCACTGTACTACACAGTAAATTAGACAACAGTAAATATAGACCACAGTAAGCATAGGCAAACACAATAAATAGACAAACAGTAAAGTATGTAGTGCAATAGTATGTGCATGGTCAGAAGGTACATTACTCTTAGCTGACGCTCTTATCCAGAGTGACTTTCAGTTATTTAGGTACAGGGGTTCAGTTATGGGTGTAACGATACATGTATTTGTATGGAACCGTTTCGGTACGGAACAGGCAGGGATGAGTTCGCTGGCCGGAAGTTGCGTGTGTTGACATTCCACCGCTACACGTGAAGCGCG
>CM059282.1:29074510-29077010 GCA_030347295.1 Setipinna tenuifilis | reverse complement strand
GTTCTACGCACAGTGATGGTGCTATAAGAATATTCAGCCAACTTGTCTAAGACACGAGCAGGAACTGTCAGCAGCGCCCGAATGAATCTTCTCTGCGCTACCAAGCCACAACAAATGCTGTCTTGTGTTTTTTCCTGCCAAACTGTTGAAGCACTTTGAGCTGCATCTTGTATGAATTGTGCTATACAATGACAGTTTATGGTTATGTATTTCAGTCTGTTAAGGTTTGCCAACACTTAAACCCATCCTCTCTCAGGCTGCAGGTGTGATGGCAAACAGCCCTTAGGCATCTATTTATTCAGGTGTTCCTCTCAAAGGTCCCTACCTGTAATCCAAACACCTGTATTTACGCTGGTGTTGCCTGAAGCACACGTGTGTTCATCCTGTGTGCAGTATCTGTTTCATTACATTACATTACATTTTTACATTACATTGCATTTGGCAGACGCTTTTATTCAAAGCGACTTACAGCAAGGAGGGCATAAGCAATAGAGGAGGACACAGAGTAGAGACACAACAGACATATGTACTTCTGTATAGGGATAGAGAGAGAGAGAGTTGGATTAGAGTTTGTTAGTTATGTTAGATTTGTTAGGAAGGGAAGCAATCTCCTGCTCTGTGCTGCTGTGGTGTTGTCCCGCTCTGTGTTTGGGCAGTCTGTCTTGCATGTGATGTGGCTCCTGTGTTGAAGCTCAGTCCACAGGGCCAGCACTGGGAGGCCCATTGACCGCCACTGCCACCGGTGCTGCTGGTGGTGCTGGTGGCAGCTGTGGCCTAGTGGTTAGGGAGTTGGTCTTTGGATTGGAGGGTTGCAGGTTCAAATGCCCTTGAGCAAGGCATCTAACCCCACACTGCTCCAGGGACTGTAACTGAAACCCTGTAAATACCCGTAAGTCGCTCTGGATAAGAGCGTCAGCTAAGTGTAATGTAATAATAATAATAATAATGCTAGTGAGGGTGATGGTTAGGGCTGCTGAAATTCACGTCTGCAGTGGTGAAGGCCAATCAGCACTGCATTCATTTGGAACAAATCTTTGTTTCTTTTTGTGGGGTTTTTTTTGCATGAAATAGCCTTTCTTGTAATAATAATAAAAACAACGTTGGCTTTTTTGTAATACTACTACTACTAATAATAATAATAATAATAATAATAACAATAATAATAAAAATTAAAAAAAAAAAAATAGACAAAAAATGTAAGCTTTTATTGCTTGTGTAGACAGGGTGTGCCTGCAGGATTCAACTGTAAGGTACCCACTAGCGGTGCCCCAGCCGCACTCCTGTTTGTATTTGTATGTTTTGCATGAAATATCCTTTCTTGGCATAATAATAATAATAATAATAATAATAATAATAATAATAGACAAAAGATGTCAGTCTATATTACTTGTGTAGACAGCATGACAGTTATTGGCCACACCAATCCAAATCGGCTAGCCAAAGAGTTTTTCCAGTGAGGAATTAGCCCCCTTAACACAATGACTCAGGATTGGTTAATAACACATTTTACCAACAGACGTGAGTAACTGTTGCCAAAAACGACCATTTATGCAGTTGTAATGTCATTCCAAAGTCAACCTTTCCACTCGTCTGCTTGCGGTGTCAGTGGTGAGCTCTGTCATGCACGTACACTCTAAAACATGAAGGTGCCGTCATATTGCCATTAAATGGTTCTTTAAAGAACTGTTGTCTCGACGGTACCTTGAAGCACTGAAATAGGTTCTTCTATTGCATCACTCTGAAGAACCGATACTGCCCCCATTATGTTTTATAGTGTACATTGTCATTTAAACGTACCTCATTTTAGCTGTGTTAGTTACGTGCATAGTAATATGTTCAAGTCAAGTTCGGTAAAGTCATGGGCCATGTTGACATTATGAATCTGATCGATGTAGGAACAGACACAGGTAGGCACGTGGACCTTTGTCAGTACTGCGGACCGTTTGAACAGTGTGTGATGTGCGAGTGTGTGTGTGCCCTTCTGCCTGAACTTTGGTTATGCAACCATGATGACATCTTGCGCAAACACACACTCGCTGGCCAGACAAAGTCACATCCGTACACACACACACTAATGAGCATTTACAGGAGTTTTAACAGACTAACCACAAATACACATACACAAATGCATGCACAAATGTGAACACACACACACACACACACACACACACACACATACACACACAAACACACACATACGCACACACACACACACACACACACACACACACACACACACCAGAGTTATTATAGTTTTCAAGTTTTTATTACTTTTTGTTTTTACCTAGTTTAGTTTTACTCTAACAACTTTTAATCTAACAACTGCATTCATAGTTTTATTTTGAGAATTGGCTAGTGTTTTTGGTTTATTTATTTATTTATTTTTGTTTTTTTAGGGCAGCTGAGATTATATTATCCTGGAATTTCATTACAGAGAAGCCTGTTTCTCTTGCTGTACATGACAATAAACACTTTGACCGTAAACTTGTTTATTTAAGGT
>CM059282.1:29059510-29067010 GCA_030347295.1 Setipinna tenuifilis | reverse complement strand
GAGATTATTGCATTTCTTGTTAATGGCACACATTTAAAAAAGGATTGACCCCTATAAAACCGTTTTTGAAAATACTTGTGTTACAAACCCAATGAAATAAAGAACCTTGGGAACGCAACATAAGAACCAGCAAACAAGATTGGGGGAAAAGAGGTGGCGATATTTATTTGTACTTCTAAAGTTTAACAAAAAAAGGGCCCCTGTACGGCCGGATTTCAACACAAAGCTCACGTTAAGACCTTACTATTGTCCTACAGCAGGACAACAAGCACAGTGGTGGAGCATGGTAGGACCATCGGCCAAGCTGCAGAATGGAGACAGACCTAATCTGGCGGTTGGCAGGCTTCTTGTGCATCAGTCCATCCGCCAGTTTAGACCACAGACTTGCTGTTGTTTATATTTAACAGGGATCAGCAGTTAGGGGCGCCAGAATTCTGAGACAGCAAGACTCACAAGACTCAAGACTCAAAACACTCACAACACTCACATCACTCAAGACTCACAAGACTCACATCACTCACAACACTCACAACACTCACATCACTCACATCACTCACAACACTCACAACACTCACATCACTCACATCACTCACAACACTCAAAACACTCACAACACTCACATCACTCACATCACTCACAACACTCACATCACTCACAACACTCACAACACTCACAACACTCACAACACTCAACACTCACAACACTCAAGACTCACAAGACTCAAGAGTGTTTATTGTCAATCCACCTTGTTAGAGATTCTGAGGCAGCAGTGGGCCCTGGGTCTGAGTAGCTCTTAAAGTGGACGACAGTGGTCTTAGCTGCAGAGTTTGATGTGTAATGTTTGTCACAAATGTAGGGCGTCGGTTCTCAATAACGCAAAAAAAAAAAAGATGTTACACCCTGCCCTGTGGTCTAAATGATTGAAAACTAAAACACCAGTACACACACACAGGTACACGCACAAACACACACAGGCATGCGCACGTACACACACACACACACACACACACACACACACACACCTTGCCTTCCTGGCACTAGTGTCCAGTGTCTGTGTGCCATTGTGAAAGAACAGCTGAGGTGTTAGTTTCATTCATGCGATCGAAACGGTTGAAGAATCCAAAGGCAGTATTAGCTCTGTGGGGTCTAATGTCAGTGTCGCTCTGCTGTGCTTTCACATCCTCAATATAAGTATCAGGCGGGTTGGGGGCACTCTCTCTCTCTCTCTCTCTCTATCTCTTTCTCTTGCTCTCTCTCTGACACTCTCTGTGTCTATCTCTCTCTCACTCTCTTCCTCTCTCTTTATCTTGCTCTCTCACACACACACTCTGTCTCTGTCTGTCTCTGTCTGTCTCTCTCCATCTCTCTTTCTCTTTGCTTTCTCTCTCACACACTCTGTGTCTTTCTCTCTCTCTCTGACACTCTCTGTGTCTATCTCTCTCTCGCTCTCTTGCTCTCTCTTTATCTTCCTCTCTCTCACACACACACTCTGTCTCTGTCTGTCTCTGTCTCTGTCTCTCTCTCTCCGTCTCTCTATCTCTTTCTCTCTCTCTCACACACTCTCTGTGTCTATCTCTCTCGCTCTCTTGCTCTCTCTCACACACACTCTCTGTCTCTGTCTGTCTCTGTCTCTCTCTCCATCTCTCTCTCTCTTTGCTTTCTCTCTCACACACTCTCTGTGTGTCTCTCTCTCTCTCTCACACACACACTCTCTGTCCCTGTCTCTCTCTGTCTATCTCTCTCTCTCTCTTTCTCTCACACAGAAGGCGCCAAATCAAGACCACTAGAAGGATGAGCCCACTCTGTTTTGTTGAAGTGAAGCACTTAGCCTCCATCAGTGGGACTGGGAGAGATAGTATGAGCACAATATGGCTCTCAGAAACACTGATATACTGGCGCATATCAATTGATTAGACTAGCATAGAAATGTTCATTTAATTCACTAATTATATTCAAGTAAAGTAAAAACTAAGACACTATGTTGACTGTTTACACACAATGTGGAATATGTCAAGCTTGTGTTCTCTTTCATTTTGATGATTACAGCTACTAAATATCCATGATGTAGACCTAAAATTTCAGATATAAATATAAACCTCAGACTATTAAAAAAAAGCATTTTAAACAGACATCTTACACTGCTTTATGTCTGCACTGCTTTATGGTTGGGCCTGTTTTTGCATTTAATATTGCATTGAAATAAATGATTTTTCCGCGACATTCTAGAGATGCGTTTGTATGGACCATTTGCGCCACCTAGTGGTAGGGCTGACTGCCTGGACCATGGCCAATGGCTGCTTACTGCGTTGTGCGCATACACGGATGTATGTCTGTCGTGGTGGCTCCTCTCTCCGGCTCGGTATGGTGAAACAGTGTATAGTGGCAAAATGATTCACCGTCGTAAAACCACAGGACATCAACTTTGGTGTTGACTATGGGTAGGTGGCTCTAATTTATTATCTGTAGCATAACATGCAGCACACTAGCAATAGAAAAACGGACAAACAACCAAAACACAAGTTTTAGGAATGGTGTGATGCAGGCTATCAAAGACGTTTTGTTAACATATAAACAAAACACAGTTGATTGATTAGGTGGGCTTGGGGTCATGAGTTACTGTAAGTTGCCTCCCTTACTTTCTAACTCGCTGTGAACTTTTTAGTTTATGGACCGCTGGGTTAGCTTGGTTTAGCTTGGCCCTGACCTGAAACAGCTGTTGCTTCCTGAGCGTGTGTGTATGTTTCACATCCCTAAACGGAGCACTCCGCCCATCGGCAGCATAATATGAACACAGATGTGTGGTTGTTGAAGATCGGTGTGTGTGTGTGTGTGTGTGTGTGTGTTTTTTTTTTCCCGGCGTTGTAGAACAGTGGCGAAATGGTGTGTAGTTATGGCAGGCGAACTCGTGATCGCATACTATTTCTTCACACTGTCACCATCATTACAGGCAGCTGTCGTCTACAATCAGTCACAATAAAACACACCCTGTTCCGGAGTCTCTCCCAGCCCCTCTGTTTTTTCCTTCCTTTGACACTGACAGAGTGCCCAAAAAATGGGTGTTGACTTGTGAATGGAGAGTGACAGAAACAGTGCAGGCGGTAGAGGGGTTGTAATAACATCGCGACCATGTAATAAATTCAATTCTGATAGGCAGTGACTATCCCCGTCAAACAGTTCTTTTAAACGTTAATAAGACACGCACAAGCCCTATGTACTGTATGCATTATGACGATAGAGTTTGGTTGACCTACTGTGTGATGTGGTGTAATAGGATCTCTCTAGTGTTTAGTGCTATCACACACTACTGTGTTCTCTGCATCTGTGGCATCTCTCTCTCTGTCTCTCTCTCTCTCTCTCTCTCTCTCTCTGTCTCTCTCTCTCCCCCTCTCTCCCCATCCCCCTCCCCCTCCCCCTCTCCCGCCATGAGTCTCAGACATTAGACATAGTTTTGCCAACACGCACCTAGCTACGAATAGCCTAATATCGTGGCTGAAATCCTTGTTATGCCCTAATCTGGAAGCAGTAATCCATGCCTTTACTGCATCAGGACTGTGTTACTGCAGCTGCCTCCACCTTGGCCCCCTGTCTGGTCCTCACTTACCCCCCCTCTGCAGGTGATCCAGCATGCAGCTGCGGGTTGAGACTGCTGACCTAAGTTCTTGGCTTTCTCGCACTGGCTTCCCGTCCACTTTAGAATCCAGTGTAAGGGCTACAGTAAACTGATTGTTTTTGGATCTATCAATGGGCAGGCCGGGTCCCCTGCTCATTTGACCGACCTTGTGCAACCCCACTCAGCGTGCAGTTCCCTACGGTCCCCACTCCAGGCTAAAAACCCCACCTTAAACTCCAGGCTAAAAACCCCACCTTAAACTCCAGACTAAAACCCCCTACCTCAAACTCCAGACTAAAACCCCCTACCTCAAACTCCAGACTAAAACCCCCTACCTCAAACTCCAGACTAAAACTCCCTACCTCAAACTCCAGACTAAAACCCCACCTTAACCTCCAAGCTAACCCCCCCTTAAACTCCAAGCTAAAAACCCCACCTAACCCCCCCCCCCCCACACACACACAAATCCTGTGTCATGTCAATCCTCATCAGTAATTCTCTGTGTCCTGCTAATTTTATATTGTTGATGTTCATAGTTTGTGTCTATTAATAGTTTATAGCTTCTTTCTTTATATATTTTATATTTTCTTTGTTTACCTATTTATTTTATATACCTTCATTTATTTTATTATTATTATTATTATTATTATTTATTTTATTATTATTGAGGTCAGTGTATGAATGAAGCTGTGTTTGAATGGGCCTTCCATTGGCCGAGTGGCCAAGGGAAGTTGACCTATGCCAAAGAGGGATTTGGCAGTGCCCACGCCACAGAGTGCACTAATGCTCCCTAAGGCCAGCATGGAGGGCCTTCGGGGCTACTCCAGAGCCCTGAATAAGTAGAATAAGTAGCCTAGTAAGCCTGCAGGCCAGACTAGGGGAAACCCCAGCCCCAGCCCCAGCCCCAGCCTCAGCCCTAGCCCCGCCCCAGCCCCACACCAGCCCCAGACTCCCAGCCCCACACCAGCCCCAGCCCAGATAGCCCCAGCCCAGCCCCGATAGCTCCAGCTCCAGCCCCACACCAGCCCAGATAGCCCCAGCCCAGATAGCTCCAGCCCAGATAGCTCCAGCTCCAGCCCCAGCCCCAGCTTCAGCCCAGATAGCCCAAGCCTCCCAGCCTAAGCCCCAGACTCCCAGCCCCACACCAGCCCCAGCCCAAATAGCTTCAGCCCAGATAGACCCAGCCCAAATAGCCCCAGCCCAGATAGACCCAGCCCCAGCCATTTGTGTCACGGTTTTCACTTTCTGAACCCGGGACTGACACCTCTGCCAAAATGCAGGCTATTACAGTTTCCCATTTACCTTCACGTTTACATTAGTGAATGCTGGTTGGTCGGGTTGGCTGCAATAGCCCAATGTTTGTTCCCTTGTGCCCTGCCCTGCCCTGTCCTGTCCTGTGCCCACATGTTCTAATGGCGTTTCTTTAAAGGGGTCCTTCCATTGTTATTTTTATTCATATTTCTGTGTCGCCACTATGGTTGAATGCATTGTGCGTCATTTCTGTGAAAAATTATGTCCTAGATCTCTTGTTTGACGATGTTTTCTGTAAGCTATAACAGGTCTAGTGGTTGAACGACTAGCTTTTCCGGTGTTCCTCGTGAATATCCATGACGTCTCAATAAGGCACCTCTGATTGGGCAAATTCGCTGTCTTTCGCTCACCTAGCTTCTGTCTACTGTTCTCAATGGATGTGAGCGTGCCATACATGGCTCTGGGCATTGCTTACGACCTAGTGACGTAGATAGGTTTAGCCTGCTCTGATCCGCTCGTTTTGGTTAGCTCGACCCTTCAATGACAAGTAAAACCATGAGGATCGAATTTCACGTCTTGGAATGCTGCGTGCATATACTGCTTGTTGTGACCCACCACATTGTAAATAGAGCTACTAAAAGTGGTTTTTGACGGAAGGACCCCTTTAAGTATATTTTTTCCCCATTTTTTGATTCATTTTTATTTGAGAGAGGGAGGTTTGTGAAACAGGTGGTGAGTTACATATATTGCCTACTGAACCCAATACATAACCCAGGTACAGTGTAAGGAACACACACACACACACACACACACACACACCCCCACACACACACACAGGCTCCTTAGGGGGTCATTCACAGTGTTATTGACTTGTAAAGTGCGGCCTTGTGTTGCTTAGGTGAATATAGACACACACACATACACACACACACACACACACACACACACACACACACACACACACACACACACTTGTAAAGTGCAGCGGCCTTGTGTTCCTCAGGTGAATATAGACACACAGACGTGTAAAGTGCGCCCTTGTGTTCCTCAGGTGAATATAGACACACACACACACACACACACACACACACACACACGTATAAAATGCGGCCTTGTGTTCCTCAGGTGATGCGATGAGGGCTTGGTGGGCGGGGCTGAGATCGAATGGCTCCGCCCCTGTGGACAATGTGGTGTGTTTCAACGCCACCCAGAGCACCGTGCTCAAGGGACTCCAGTTTGGGGGCGTGCCAGTGGTGCTTCTGCTCGACTTCATCGTCTTTCTGGTGAGTGTGTGTGTGTGTAAGTGTGTGTGAGTGAGTGAGTGAGTGAGGGAGGGAGCGAGCGTGCGTGCGTGCGTGCGTGCGTGCGTGCGTGCGTGCGCGACACGCATGTCGTAAGCCTTATGACCAAGCCAGCTAAGAAGTTGATTGTTTCCGCTGTCCTTGCAGGGGAAATTTCAAAATGATCCACTGGCCTCCTGTATGTGACATTTGATTAGACATGCCTTAAATATGTGACATTTGATTATATACATGTTAAATATGTGACATTTGATTATATATGTCTTAAATAGGTGACATTTGATTATGTATGTCTTAAATATGTAACATTTGATTATATATGTCTTAAATAGGTGACATTTGATTGGTTGTGCCTCCTGTATGTGAGGTGGATTAGTTGAGCCTGATAGGTCATTGAAATGTAATTAGCTATGCCTCCTGTTTTAATTGGTTGTGTCTCCTCAATGTATGATTTGATTTATTGTGTGTCCTGTATGTGAGATTTGATTGGTCATGTCTGTCTCCTGTATGCAAGATTTCATTGGTTGCGTCTACTTTATGTATGATTTGATTGGTTGACCTCCTGTTTATGTGGCAGGTGATTGGCTCTGTCTCCTGTATGCAAGATTTCATTGGTTGTGTCTGCTTTATGTATGATTTAATTGGTCGACCTCCTGTTTATGTGGCAGGTGATTGGCTTACCTGTATGTGAGATTTGATTGCTTGTGTTTCTTCAGGTTCTGTTGCTGCTCTTCTCAGCCATCAGGAGGAAGCTGTGGGACTATGGACGCCTGGCACTGGTGGCAGACAGCGAAGGATACGGGTGCGTGTGTGTGTGTGTGTGCGTGTGTGTGTGTGCGTGCGCGCGTGTGTGTGTGTGCACGTGTGCGTGCGTGTGTGTGTGTGTGTGCGTGCGTGCGTGTGTGTGTGTGTTTCTGTTTATCTCACCTTTAATCTGACTTCACCTCAGCAATTAGCTCGATTGTAAATAACCCAAATCTTGCTTGCTAGTAACTAAGTGATCAGATGTATGTAAAACAGCTTTCATAGACCAAAGTGCCTTGCAAGGACCATATATGTTCTCAAATGGTCACACACCATCAACACACTGGGTTGAAGTGTGCGTGCGTGCGTGCGTGCGTGCGTGCGTGCGTGCGTGCGTGCGTGCGTGCGTGTGTGTGCGTGTGTGCGTGTGTGTGCGCGCGTGTGTGCATGCTTGTGTGCAAATGCCTTACAGGATACATGGGACACTATTATAAGATTCACAACCATATATGTGCTCAAATGGTCACACACTATCAAGACACTGGGTTGAAGTGTGCGTGTGTGTGTGCATGTGTGTGTGCGCGTGTGTGTGCG
>CM059282.1:29012010-29044510 GCA_030347295.1 Setipinna tenuifilis | reverse complement strand
CACACACAGGTATGTAACGGTACGTTCCACCATGAGGAACTTGACACAACCAATGTTACGGCGTGGGCTCGTACACACCGCAACATAAAAGAGGGGACACCACACAAGCCTTTATATTTACAAACAGAATCCTTTTATTTGATAAAGCACATAAATGAGTTGTCTAGGGTATGAGTGTGGAAGGTGTCGTGTCTGAATGGATGTGTGTGAGCGTCAGTGAGTGGTCAAGTAGAGGCAAATAGCAAGAGGGAGAACGAGTCAGAGTCAGAGTCAGAGTCAGAGTCAGAGTCAGAGTCAGAGTCAGAGTCAGAGTCAGAGTCAGAGTCAGAGACAGAGACAGAGACAGAGATAGAGACAGAGATAGAGACAGAATGAGAGACCAGCTAAAGTGCTATGCCCAAAGGAAGAAAGTCTCTAACTGAGGGAGAGAGAGCCACCCCTTTTAACCCATAGTACCTAACCAGGTGTACTCCATGATCTAATTAGACCTAAGACCCAGCCCTGCCCGTGCACTGACAGACTGGTGCCTGAAGGGGGCCCAAAGGGTCGTTACACCAATTACAAGTACAGTTACAGCGAACTAGATGGCCTGTCTTTTGTAAGAAGGCAAATACATGAAAGCCAAATTTCCAGTGACGATATGTGTGTGTGTAGTCATGGTGACTCCAGCCTCTATGATGGCCGCCTCTGTCATTTCTGCTTCTTCCTCTTTTTGCTGCTTTTTCAGTTGTCTGATAAGTTAGCCTTGTGCTGTTTTATGCCCTGACAGTCACCTATGTTGGCTAGGCTACCCATGTACACACACACACACACACACACACACACACACACACACACACACACACGCGCGCACACACACACACACACACACACACACACACACACACACACACACACACACACTCTCTCACTGGGAATAGGTAATATGTCAACACATATGCCTACACACACACACACAGAGCTCTTTATTCATTGAATTACTCTTTGCAGAACTCTGCAAACACTTTGAAAGGGGGACGGCCTCAAGCTCACCCTAGTTTCCTTGGAGACGCCTACGTCACATGGGTATCTGATGTTCACTCTCGCATGTGTGTTTTGTTTCGACAGGTGTACGCCCCCCGAGTGTTGACCTCCGACCCCGAGAGTGATTCGCCGGACGACTTCGCTTTTCGCCACTCGTACGGGACCACAGACAGCAGCCCCGTCGCCCCCAGCGCAGCGGAGGACACGCCCGAGGAACCTTAGGGGGGGGGGGGGCGGGGGGGTTTATACGCCCGTTGCCGTGCTACCCCATCGGTAACCATGACAACCACGCTACGCCACGCCATGGGGAGGTCGGGGGGGGTTTATACGCCAGTTGCCGTGCTACCCCATTGGTAACCATGACAACCACGCCACGCCACGGCACGGGTGTGGGCCGCCACAAACAGAGTAGAGTAGCGCCCTAATGGGCCTCAGGGGTTTGACCTGCTGGCTCATCGCTTCTCCTCAGTGTGTTTATGTCCCCATTATGTCAGATACTCAGTGCCAACTCTGCACCAACACACAAGTAGTGCCCTCGGCCAGTCACTGTGTGTGTGTGTGTGTGTGTGTGTGTGTGTGTGTGTGTGTGTGTGTGTGTGTGTGTGTGTGCCCTCAGCCAGTCACAGTGGCGGGAGCGACTCGTTTCAGCCAAAGCCAGTCATCACAGACATTAGTAGACAGTAGATAAACACAGACACACACATTATACAGACACACACACATATCCTGAGAGACTAATAATAGGAAAACACAGACATTAGTTCATAGATAAACATGGACATTACAGTAGATGTGTAGATGTAGACATGAGCATTTGCCTAAATAGACTAAATAGATGATTATTTGCGTCAGTAGAGAAGCCATTGCAGGTCCCACAGCGCTGTTGCTGTTTAGGGGCCTGTGACCTCCTGCGACCTTGCATGGCAAACAGCCATGGCATTCTCTTTGTGTTGGCCAAAGAAGGGGTGTGTCGCCATACATGTTGACTTTATCTTTTCTTTACTTTTGTTACTTTATTTATGTGCAATCTCATTTGAGAGGAAAGAACTAAACGAGTAAATAAATAAATAAATAATAATAATAATAATAATAATAATAAATTAAAATAAATGAGTGTTCAGGAGCCCATAGAGCCACACACACACACACACACACACACACACACACACAGTGGAGCCTATAGAGCCCACCGTAACGGCATGACTGAGGGGCCACTTGTGCCTTTTGGGGGCCATTTTGTGGGTGTCAGGGGGTCGTCGGAGAGCCTATGACTCAGATGAGGCCCAACAGTAGTGCCAGTCGGTCTGACTGTGGTACGACCATAGAGAAGTGTGTGTGTGTGTGTATGTGTGTGTGTGTGTGTGTGTGTGTGATACGGTCATAGAGAGGTGTGTGTGTGTGTGGTACGGCCATAGAGGTGTAATTGCAGTTTAAAGTGGACCAGAGCCCTCCGGAGCTCAGCTCCACCTCCTCACTTCGCCAATACAGCCAGCCACAGCTGAGCTCCCTCTGCTACAGTATTTATAATCGTACAATAGAGGGAGGTATTGACCACGGTGAGTAAAGAAGGGCTCCCCCCTCTTTACAAAAGCCAGTTTATTGACCACCCTGCACAGTCCAGAACCCCCACCCTCACAACAACTACAGGTTGGGAGGAAGATGCTACCAAGTGAGCTAAAAGCTAAGGACATCCAGGGCATCCCACTGAGGAGCCAGGAGGAAGGCTTACCTAGCGCTGTACCGTCAAGCTACTGCAATCGAGTGCAGCCTTCAGTGCAGTCCAGACCCAGTCTCGAACCCGGGACTTCACAGCAACTCCAGGCAGGGGCGCTATCAAGAGAGCTACATAGCCAGGCTATTAGCTCAGTCAGTAGTGTATCTTTGCAAGGTGTGGGGAGAGAGGGAGGTTTAGGTAATGTTCTACACCGAGCTATGCTAGCTGGCACCTGTTTCCTGGCCAACACACCTAGTTTGCATGTAGCCTGACCCTCAAATGCCGGAATTTACAATTGGCTGTTTGATGCACATTTTCACCATCTGACTAAAGGGTTTCTGCCTGAAAATGTTTTAGATTAAACCGTAATAGTAATAGTCATTTTAAGTACAAATTCATTTTCTTGTAATTCTGTTCAGGTCCTGCATCTAGTAGATGATTCTGTGACAAACCAGTTTCAAAATGGCTGCCATGGTAATGGCCAGCTTCCCTTAATTGCCTTTCGTCGCCCTCTTGGCCTCCTCCGTCCAACACACACACACACACACACACACACACACACACACACACACACCATGTCACCATGTTTATAACACACACACACACACACACCATGTCACCGTGTTTTAAAACACACACACACAAACACACACACACACAGACATACATGCACACATGCACATATATGCACACACACCTGACTAACTTCTGTCACACACACACCATGTCACCGTGTTCAGAACACACACACACATACACACACACCTGACTAACCTGCGTCCCACGCACACTTCACCGTGTTTAAAACACACACCTTCGCACACACACATACACCTGAGTAACCTCCATCCCACACACGTCATGTCACCATGTTTAAAACACACACCTTCGCACACACACATACACCTGAGTAACCTCCATCCCACACACACATCATGTCACCATGTTTAAAACAGACACATGCGCACACACACATACACCTGAGTAACCTCCATCCCACACACATATCATGTCACCGTGTTTAAAACACACACCTTCGCACACACACATACACCTGAGTAACCTCCGTCCCACACACATCATGTCACCATGTTTAAAACACACACCTTCGTACACACACTTACCTAACCTCCATCCCACACACACATCATGTCACCATGTTTAAAACAGACACATGCGCACACACACATACACCTGAGTAACCTCCATCCCACACACATATCATGTCACCGTGTTTAAAACACACACCTTCGCACACACACATACACCTGAGTAACCTCCGTCCCACACACATCATGTCACCATGTTTAAAACACACACCTTTGTACACACACTTACCTAACCTCCATCACACACACACATCATGTCACCATGTTTAAAACACACACATACGCACACACACTTGACTCACCTCCATCCCAAACACACACCACGTCATCGTGTTGGCTAATTCACAGAAGACTAACTTTGCAAAAAAAAAGTAATGCAAGATCATCACAAAATAAGCACTTCTCACGGCTGATAATTATGTACACATGTGATGCATGTCACTTTGTTTTGCTGTAGTCTCGCCTGATAATGGACAAAAAGGTCCCAAGCACATTCCATGTGTCCAAGTGGGCTGTAGGTGCAAGCACATTTCAAGTCTTTAAGTGCGCTGTTGATGCAAGCACATTTCATTTGTCCAGCATAGGCTGTTGGTGCAAGCACATTTCTGTGTGTATTGCTGGCCTCATGTCCAGGCCTGGGCCCTAACCCTAACCCTAACCCGAGGGCTAGCCAGCTGTGTGCCAGAGACGGACAGCTGCTTGGCAAGTTGCCATGGCGCCCTGGTCATGTGACACGAGTTCCTCTCCGTACAGCTGGGGGGGTTTTCCTCTGCCAGTGGCAACCAAAGTGACTGTAGTCCAAACCTTCTGCCAAAGCAAATGTGCCTGAGTTTGTTAAAGGTTACTTAATTGTACAGTTGACTTATCTCATGTGTACTGTGTCAGGGTCACGGTCCCAGCATTTCTGCCTAGAGCACCTGGAGGTCTGTTTGATGTTACTCCAAATACTTCGATTGTACATATTTGTGCTTCTTTTATGCTTGTCTGTGCTTATGTTTGTAAACGATGAACAAAATAATAGTAACTGTATTATGTTATAACTGTATTATTACGATATCATATAACAGTTTTACATTAAAACAGCATTTCAAGACTGAACGAGATGTTGCTATTCAGAGGCGTGGAGTTCAGTGACATACAGTATATTTACGTTTTTGAATTTGAAGTCCGTCTGCAAATGTTACCTGGGCTGTCCCACAGGTCTCAGCCCTGCTCTCACCTGGATTCGAACCTACAACTTTGAGCACCTAGGGCAGGCCTCTTCAAATGGCGGCCCTGGGGCCAGATGCAGCCCTTGAGATGATTTATAGTGGCCCCCGAAGTGCAATGTAATTTAGTTATTACACGCAAGAGTGAATATATTCCGTCCGTGGGCTATGGCGTTAAGATGCGAGGTCCAACATCGGATAGATTACTCAGCGATGATTTGAGTTCATTGCTTTAATTGATACCTTGATAAGTCATTTTACCCGGCCCCTGGTTTAGTTTCAGTTTGATGAACTGTCCCCAGTCCCAAACTAATTGAATAGCCCTGACCTAGGGGGTGTGAGTCCAGTGCATTAGCCAGGGCACTTGGCTACAAACGCCAGGCTCGTATGGCAAATGGAGAACACGACGGGAGAACACACATGAAGAAGTTTTCCAAGTATTAAGGCTTTTTATTTAAATAAGAACAATCAAAACGAATGCAGTAGGTCGGGTGAGGTCAGGTGTGTAGTTGCGCATGTGACCGTAAGGAGAGAGGGAGAAATAGTCTGTCTGGCTTTTGTGCTCCAGCAGGCCAATTAGGCCTGTCGCCACCCGATCTGAGTTATGACCTCCGACCCCGAGAGTGACTCGCCAGACGACTTCGCTTTTCGACAATTGTACTGGACCACAGACAGCAGCCCCGTCGCCCTGAGCGCAGCGGAGGACAGCTTTTTTTTGTTGTTGTTGTTTGCCATGAGGAGCCATGTTGGGCATCCAGTGACTAGTATGGGAGAATTGTACCAAATTACTGAAATCGATACTTCTAACACATGATGTAGAAATTTGTATCATCCAGTTTAGCAGGTGAAAACAGGAACATGTATATATAATATTGTGTTTCTGTCCATGACCATGTGTCATGTGCCATGACAATACCATGACTTTAAGATTTGCACAATCAGTCAGGAGTATGATCCTTTTTGATGGGTTGATGGGGTCCTTACATGAAACAGAACAAACTATTTCCAGTGAGATGCTTAATTAATATGCATTAGACTTTCATTATTTTTTAATATGCTTTATTAACCACCCAAGCCCCAAATAGACAGATCAATCATTATGATAGAAGAAAAGTAGAGAATGACAATATAGCATCATGCAAAGACAGGAGCTCTGCAGGATAGTTTCCTGTCTAAAGATATAGATGTTTAAGATGTACACAGTAGATGTAGATGTGTATCAACAACCTGGATGACTTCAAAGAGGTCCAGCATGATTATGTCTAGTTAACAGTGTGTTAGCAGATCAGAAACAGCGAATAAAGTAATTTGTTGTTGCAAGAATTAGGTATGCAGATATGCTGCAGGGTTTATACTGCAGGACTGTGTCTGAGAGCGAGAGCGGTGCTCAGACAGTGCAGTCGTAGATTAGTCGGTTCCTCAGGATGATCCAGAGATGACCCGCGTCGTAGGACACGTGCCTCACCTGGCCGTTGAAGAGAGGGACTTGGCTCCAGCTGCGTCCTTCTGGTCCACAAGTCCCTTGGATGTTGGGGAACTCCCTGCGATTGGGAGAAAATCATGTCCATTCATGAGAGAATCATTCACAAATCAAGTAATAGCATTCATCCAAAATCATGGGGCATAAAAACTTGCAGGTCTAGAAGAAAGGGATGGTGCTTCTTTCACGCAGTGGAGCCTGAAAAGACAAACCTGTGGTATGCATATCGTAGGGAATTCACTTCAAAGATAGCACAAACCTTTTGAAGATGTATCCTTGGGCATTCACTCCATAGACAGAGCCGTCAGTCCCCACCTCGATCATGGACAAGCCCCCTGGAACGTGCTGCCAGTTGCCAACTCCCTCACAGCGACTTCCAGTCACGCTCTAGGCAACCCAAGACAAGGCTGATGAGTGAAATCACTTCCATTTTGTGTGGTACATATTACACAGTTGTCACAGTCTAATTCAGGCCTACCTTCCTCACGAAGATTTGATAATGCCTGTTCACACCCCAACAGCTGGTAGGACCACAACTGTAGTACTTCAGACTGCCACCAAGGTGTTTCCAGCCAACCGAGCTGCTTGTACTTCTGAAGCCGACATTGTAGTCCATCGGGAGACAAAAGGGGGCATCAGAAGGATTCGCTCCAGCTACAAACTGGTCTCCACCCGCATCAACCTGCTTCAGGATCCCTGGTTCAAAACAAACCCATTCATTTAAAATGAGCTACTCGGAAAAGACTTGCGATATACATTCATGCTCATAGCTAATATCTAAATGAACATGACCTTGCATATATACATAAGGATTTGCATTAACATGCATATATGCATACAGTTTTTTAAACAAAAAAGCACATTTAGAAATAACCGCAAACTCATACATATCTAAGGTAAACTGACAAGTGGACAAAAAACAGATAATAATGGTAATAGAACAGTAGTGATAAGAACAATGAATAAATGAAGCACAAATAAATAAACAAATTCATTAATTAATAAGACACTTGAGTGAAAAAAAGTCTTGAGTGTGTTATTTCTACAATGATAAAAAGTGCTCCCACAATGAATAAATGAAGGAGAGAGAGTTTTGATGTGGGTGGTATCACCAGATAGTCTCCTAAAATAAAAGACATCAAACACATTCAAGTTAACCCCAATAGAATATGTATCCCTCCAACATGCACCCCCACATCATTTCTGATGATAACACGCACAGCTGTGATCTTGTATTGCGTTGTCTTACCTGCAACCCGCTGCCAGTTATGTGCAACAAGTTTGTAGATGTAGTTGTTGGTGCCGATTGCCCAGACTCCTGCAGGACCCACAGAGATATGCTTCGCTCTCCCTGGCAGCTGTAGCCATGACGATCCGTACCTAGTGAAGATCTGGTAGTGACGGTTCACTCCAAATATCTGTCCGAGACTCGCATCGATCTGTATCAGGGAACCAGGCACGCGGGTACACCTGTACGCTGCAACACAAGAAAGAACAAGATTTGTGTCGGATGTACAAATTAGAGACGGAAGGAATACATGCAGAACAGGGTACCACCCCACCCTACCAGGTCAGAGCAGAGAGCCCCTCTTTGTTCTCTGTGTGTGTGTGTGTGAATGAACCTACAGGCTTACCATTGCATGAAGCCACCAGACTGAGCACGGCAAAGAGTGTTGCGGTGTAAAGACTCCCTCCCATGGCTCCCTCTTCGAGATGTTGCTCTCTGATGAATGACGGGCTCAGCGGTGGGTTTTTATGCAGTCCACATGCATATGTGATACTGTAACAACAATTAAAATGCAGGATGTGGCAAACCCCTTTCCCGGACCCAGTCATGTGTTGTTCTAGGTTTCATTTACTACATGTCTGGTCTTTGGCTTGTCTTAGGCCATATTTTTCTGTTGCACATTATACTGGTTATATTTGCCCTGTGAATCTCCTGTTTCATAAGCATATGTAACGTGTGACTACATCACTGTGTGAGGACCTGGCTATCAGGGCCGTTATCATGGTGTTATTTACTTCTTCTACCAGGTGAGTTGAGGTTGTCACGCACCCTTCGCCCTTCTGGACAGGTGAGGGCGTATGCCTTCTTTCGGCATCACATGACACAGTTTTTTTGACGTGTCAATTGGAATAACAACATCGCGTGTCAAGGGATCACTACAAACAGTCCTTGCGCAGTACAAAACGTGGAACAGGAGACTCATGTCAAACAAACTGAGCCTGTTGCCACAAATAAAAAGGTGTACATCTGTTTACTTGAGATGCCTATCACAGCAAACAAAAATGTGTACTTGATCAACTATTTATTTCAAACCGCCACTACAGCAGACAAAAAAAATGTAACTGCGTACCGGGCCAGTAAGAGAAAGCAAACAGGTGTATTAACACAAAATGTGTATTAACAGTGCATGTCTGCTAAGGTGTTAATTCAAGTAAAGAGCAGACAGCCGATTTCTATACATGGTTAGTCAGGCAATATTTTGGCCCTTTCTGCTACATAATACTATTGACTACACTTCAATGTAAAGAGACACTCGCACACAGACACACACACACACACACACATACACAGATTACAGAGGCAGGTAACTAGGCCTCCACTCACCTGAGACAGGTAGGAAGGCATACACTCACTAATTTTCTCTTTTCACTAAAGTACATCTATTTATCGATCAATGTATGTATGTTGCCATTTTTCTGCAAAATTTTGTCTCAATTGAAATGAATGGTGGAATGATCAGGGTGATGATGTGACAATACACTGCTCCACTATAGCAGCCAGAGTGAGCTCTGCCCTCACTCTAACCTCCACTCATTTTTTGAATAATTAAAACCGAAATGCTTAAACCATCGACTGTATATAAGAGGCTTAAACCTATAAACGTGGTTGAAAATTTGCCAGAGGGGTCTGGGATCTGACTGTGACCTGTGTTATTTTCATGTGGCAACTATGTCAACTGTTTGAGACAGGAGAGATTCAAAATGGTGTCAGTCTATGGGATTTTCACATACATTTTGTCATCTTACTGTAAACAGGTCAGGGTGCATGTCTGAAGTTTTAAATGATCAAAACTTAACCACTTAACCTATAAACTTGATTTAAACTTTGTCTGGACTCTCTTGGCAGCTACAGTATGAGATTTGACAGTTTACAAATGAGGCAGCAAATATTGTGGCAGTTACACCCACAAGCCCTTTTTCCATCCAATTTTGAAGCGACTTACGCCCCGAGTCGATTTAAGTTAAAGCGACACAAGTCGCACCAAACCCGTTTTCCATCAAAAGAGCACTTCTAGCGCATTTCAGCGATGTCACAATGCCCCTCGTTAATCCACATTTTTCTGATGCGCTAGGTCGTTTTCCATCCACTGAGTCGCTCTTTTGGAATGTTTGTATCAAAGCAAAATAGAATTTATCGCACGTGAACCTTGGCTACCGGTGAAACAAAATGGAGAGCATCCGTGTTGTTCTGCTATTGATCAATATTATTTCAAGTATCATAGTAATCATAAATCGTAGCGTTGCGTTGTCTTTTACCATCTAGGGCAGACAGAGCGTCCACCACCCCCAAAGCCTTAATAAATGTTAGGGTCTCCCCTCTTGTCCATGTCTGTCCCTGTGCCATTACTGTGCTGAACACAAACTAGCAAAACGAATCAACAAACTGACGAGCCTTCTTTAATGAGGTGAATTAAATTACAGAATGATGAAAACTCGAGACAACGCCACAACATTTGAATTCTCGTGCACATAATAACACAGCACTGCGCATGTGCGAACTTCCTACGTCGCTTTAACTGTTTTCCATCAAATTTATGTCGCATTATCTCCCGCAAATCCACCTCTGTAGAGCGACGTAAATTAATTCGACAAAGTCGGCGTTGAAGCGACATAACCGCTTTTCCATCACATGTGTCGCATCAACTTTTTAATGCGCCTTAATTTAAAGCGACTTTATGTTGGATGGAAAAAGGGCTATAGACTATAAGGTTACACGTGGACTAACTGCCATTTTTAAAATTTGGAATGTTAAGGGATAGAGCTCTCAAGTGATGTCATAATACCCATGACACGGCCTGCGTAATGTTCTGCCATGGGAGTCTATTGCAGCCTATAGTGCCAATTGGTAAAAACTTTTTGGCATACATATTTGCTCCGATGGTCACGAAACTTGGCACATTCAAGCTCACTTTCAGCATTTTCTGCGGGAATGCAGTCTAGCTTTTATTTATTTTTATTTATTGCACCACACTACATTACTTATTACAGCTTTTATATACACTTTTATATTCTACACTTTTTTGTTTTCATACTGTATATTTCTTGGTATGCCTTCGTTGTGCTCTTTTCCTCATTGTCATGCTGTAGTCAATTTCCCAGCTTGGGATCAATGAAGTCTATCTATCTATCTATCTATCTATCTATCTATCTATCTATCTATCTATCTATCTATCTGTCTATCTGTCTGTCTGTCTGTCTGTCTGTCTGTCTGTCGATCGACAGGTAGCTGGGCCTACACTGACCCAAGCCAGGTAGCAATTGTGAGGTGCATTTCCAGGTTATCCACTAGGTTGTGCTGTTTGCACTATTTGTTTTGAGAAATGCATTAACTGCTGTGCAAATGTTAATAGTGGTGAGAAAAGCACCAAAGCGACTGAGAAAAACTGTAATCTGGCCAAAGGTAGAAGGCGTGGAAAAAACTGCATTGGACAGAGAGCAAGCACTGATGTCCCAGGCCAACACGGGGGGAACGTTACAATGTGTGCAGTTATCTCAGACAATGGCGTCCTCACCCATATTCCTATGCAGTGACCCACACCGCATTTCCAGCGAGCCGCCAGTGCAGCTATGCCCAGCAAGTGACCCGCTTCCATCATCCTGGGAGAAGGACAGCATGAAATTAACTTGATGAATGATTCTTCTTCTTTGTTTTTCATTTTATTTTACATTTTACCCTTTCCACAGACCCTCACTCACAATCACAATCTCTCTCTTTTACTCAGTACTCTAAATACAATTTTTTGTGTCAGTTACTGGCTTTCTCTCTTTCACACACTAGCTACCAAAGTTTGTTTTGATTTCAAGTGCTCTTTGAAAATTATAGGCCTGGGTCCATAGGCCTACGCCTAGGCCTCATTCTGTGTAAAGATGGCTGGAAGTGAGTACCTGTTGCTATGACGCGTTGCTAGGCTTTTGTTTACAATAGCAACCGGTTAGTGTATGAGTTTGTAGTTAGCAAGCTAGCTAGCTAGCTAGTTGAATGTTTTATTGTAACATTTCTTGCTGTTTTACGTGTCGTATGTTTTGACTGCGAAGTGTTCTGTTATCTGCGTGTTTAAAATGGATTCTACTAGTCTGTATTACTCTTTAGATTTAGTCTCAGGCGCAGGTTTAACCCTGAGCAGTGAGCAGAGAACAGCCCTCCAGACGTCACTTGTTATTCTGCAGAAGAACTACAAATTTAACCGTGTTCTGTTTTGGGGCAAGATCCTCGGCATAAAACGCGATTATTTTATTGCTCAAGGTGTAAGAGACGATGAGATGAAAGATAAGAAGGCGTTATACAGGTAAGTCGTAGATTTGGGGTAACTAAGAGCGTGCTGTCATACTTCAATCGTATTAAACAGTCAATTTTATAGCGTTGGTCATGTGTGTCAAGTTTTGATTGCATGGAGTGGCATCTTCTGCCACCACCCACGGACGAGATGTTTGCAGAGGTCAATGCTGCTGCAAGTGGACGATTCATGGGAGACCCCTCACACGAGTATGAGCAGTCGGCGATGCGGCAACATGGAGAGGGGGACGAGACAGTGGAGGAAGATGTTGTGGTAAGATTTGGAGGCGTCAAACATCATATTAACTCTCATTCGCCAACACTTACCCTGCATATTGGAAGGCTCATTAACCGTTTTCGCAGGTAAAGGTGAGCGAAGAGAAACGTTTGGCCACTACCGTGTTTACTATTGATCAAGAGGTGTCTGTGGTTCCAAGGGGGGCGTACATCAAAAGTCCACATGGAACCGTGCAGAGGAACCGCAGCTTTGAGGGTGAGTTGGCTAGTTATCAGACATGGTGTATGTTTTCTTAAACTGTAGCTATTTCTAGGTTACATAACGTAGTGATGAAGTATAAAACAAAAGCTACAGTTTTGTCTACGGATAGAGTGGTATAGTATAACCGCGAACAGAGATGGTGGTAGGCCATAACTTAATGGGTTGTAACGTGACCTGTCCCTTTCTGGATCAAGCACACTGCCCCAGTACGAGTATCTTTGCTCACCGGTACCAACACCGCTGTAACTGGTTGGTATATCAGCTTAAGGTCAAAGTATTTGGCCAACACAACTTGCGCTATGCCTACAGCCACTTGCAAAACACTTAGGAGAAAAAATATATATTACATATCCTACACCGGTCAACGACTACAGTGTCTTCACTATCAGACATAAGCACATGGTATGCATGTACATTTACCTGTATGTACAGCAGCAGCACATTCTTCGTTCCAGAATGTCTTGCTCCACAATAGATGAGGAAGCTGCGTGACGTGACCCCCCCCCCTCCACACACACACACACACACACACACACCCCATATGCATCACAAGGTGATATGCAACACCCCAGCAGAGTGTAGGCCTAGTGATTGAGAGTCACATTTATCCTTGCAGGTCTGTCCTGTAGCGAAGCTGGCAAGTTGAGCAACTACCTGCACTTTAGCGAGCCCAAGCAACCCAGGAAGCTGTCCATCTTGCAGATGGCCGAGTCAGACCCGTGCCGAGACTTCCTGGACCCTCTGAGCGAAGACATTCCCAAAGGTTTGTACATGGGTGGCTGCCTACATCTCTAGGAGTACAGTGGTATATTATGTGCGTGACACACAGAAGTGAATACGCACGTAGACCTTACCCCGACATGTTGAGGTGTGTATGTGTGTGCCTGTGAGATTACTGCCAGCATCCTTGGTTTACTAGTTGTATATCAGAGCTCTTATGCTGTGTGTGTGTGTTCCAGGTTCGTGGAGTATCCAGTTTGAGCGGGGCAGCAGTGTGTGTGTGCTGCGCTCACTCCTGTGGCTGGGCCTCAGCTTCTACCACATACCTGCAACGCCCCAGCACGGCTACACTTACATGGGCACTGGCCTGAAGAACCTGGACCTGCCTTTTATGCTGTAGACACACCAACTCATTCTGCCCCCCCGCCCCCCCCCCCCCACACACACACACACACACACACCAATGTTGGTATCCAAGTTAATTTCTTGCAACTTATTTTATTTACAATTAATAAACAATATGGAACAATTAAGTTGCTTCTTTAGCGCTTATTACATGGTTTTATGTACACATCTGGTAGCACAGCGTTACCCTTCCACTTTACACAGACACTATACACTCAGAAGAGCAGCTGGGCTTATACTCAGAGATCTTGAGTACACAGTCTGAGTGAGTGTGTGTGTGTGTGTGTGTGTGTACACAAGCGCACATGCATGTGCAGCAAAGGCGAGAGTGTTACTTCCAGTGCTTGATATATTCTTGAGGGCTGTGTGCATGTCAGAGGTGTAAAAGTCTCTTTCCGTCTTGGCTGTAGATCTGGGTAATGGGATATGTGTGTGTGTGTGTGTGTGTGTGTGTGTGTGTCAGTGCCAGTAGCGTACAGGTCGTTTCCAGTACTGAATGTTGTCCTTGAGGATGGGGTCTCCCACAGGCATACGCTTCTTACACCACTTCAGGCCCCGCCTGTATATGGGCCGCACCGTGTTTATGGACCAGCGCGACAGGTATCTGGAGATTACACACACACACACACACACACACACACACACACACACACACACACACACACACGTCATATTTCCACAAATACATGTCAATCTTGCATAATTTTTGATACTGCAGAAAAGCGGAACACACACATACACACACACAGCTGTAGCATCGCTAGTCTATGCATGAAGGAGTACAGCACTACCATCTGACTATGTACATATAATATGTGCATACACACACACAGACCTGTTGAGCTGTGGTTTGGCCTTGGGGACATGACCCTCTGGAAGAGGAGGCCTGTGGTCTGGAAGCAGACCTGAGCACACACAAAGTAAAAGTTGTAAACGCACACAACACAGGCTTGCACACACGGAATAATCATAAACACATACAGGGGACACACACACACACATGCATATGTGACAACAGGAGACAAGAGTATCACCAAACTACTGATACAGTAAATTCAGACAGTGTCACAAACCACACTTGCGACACACACACACACAGTCTTTGACTTATTCGACTTTATGCATACACACCTGCCCACACCATCACATACACTCACATAACACACTTGACTTACCCAATGCTCCACTAACAGCCAACTGGGCACACACACACAAGGATAACTGGTACACGTGTATCTGTCTACCGGTCCATGCACGCTATGCACACTACTGTACACACACACACACACACACACACACACGGATAACTGGAACGTGTGTATCTGTCTACCTCCATGCACGGTATGCACACTACTGTACACACACACACACACGGATAACTGGAACGTGTGTATCTGTCTACCTCCATGCAAGCTATGCACACTACTGTACACACAGACACACACACCTGCTCGCTGGGCCATGCGGACGCAGGCTGCGATCTTGTAGTGCTCAGGAGTGCACAGTCCAGTCACTCGCCGTGGCAACATGCCCCCATCGGAGCGGATAAACTGACTAAGCAGCAGCACATCCTAACGAGGGAGAAAGAAACACACACACACGCACACACACAATCTTAAGCGTACATGATCATATGCAACATGTCCGCATTTAAGCAGCAGGGTCTCCTTACAGAAGGACACAAACTAAACTGGAGACATGGAGAGAAGAGTTAATTAAAAATACAGTTAAAAAAAATACACGATCACGTCCATACTTTACAACAGCAACGTCCACAAAAGAATGTGCAGCAATTCAGACTACAGAGCAAAAATATACAGCTACATATGGCAACTTACTACTTTTAAATGTATAGTTAGGTAGTGTTAATGGTTGTGTGTGTGTGTGTGGTGTGGTGTGTGCATACAGTGTCCAGGGTTCTTCCAACCCTGTATGTAATGTGGGGCAGTGGGCGTAGGCTGGCCTACTCACGTACCGTGTAGTTGTATTTGTTTTGCAGGTTCCACCTGTAGATGGGGCAGTGGGCTGTGGGGTTGGGGGGCACAGGGCTGTCAGGGATGTCAACGGTCACTCCCTCTAACTGAAACGAGTACACACACACAATGAACTGAACATTCAATAGCAAACCATAATGTCTAAACCATAATGGCTGGTTTAAGATGTTACTACATTACACTTAGCAGACGCTTTTATCAAAAGCGACTTGCATATATATAAAGGGGGACATAGGCTGACAGAGGAACACAGAGTAAGCGGACTACCTTTATACACACAAGGAGATGCATGTGCCTAAGTAAGTTTTCCAGAGCAGGGACACTATAGACACACATTACTACAAGCCAATGTGTTACCAGCAACAAGACTCAACAGATAACACATGTGCCAGTAGACTTACGGTTGTAGTTTTTTTCTCTTGTTTCTCCACCACTGAAAGACAAAAAAAAACAAAACAATCGCAGATGTTGTCATTTTAACTTCTTTCACTTTTACAGAGCAACATCTCCTGCACCATGAAGCACCCACAAGCATTGACCTGTCGGCCTGACCAACTCCCCAAAATGCTCTGGCATTTCTTTAGTGAAGACAATTGTTACAAACTGATGTTAAAATGTAACATAGATGACACCAGTCACCGGGCTCGTAAGGTCTAGGGGTATTTTTATTTACAAAACAATAAGGAAACATAAGACAAAAACGATAGAGGGAAACCAAGGGCAAAAATGGGGAATCAAAAGTCCAAAAGGGGGAGAAAAACAGGTGCGGGTGTAGCGGGATGCGACCACCAGGTAGAGAAGCCCTGGGCTCTTCTACTAACAGATGTACAAATATCTCTGAGTAAATGAAACCCCAAATACTACCGTTCCCTTAACCACGTCTGTAGTGGACCCCCTGAATGAATGACTCGGGTTTAGCACAGCATTTGCGTTAGCTAACTTTGGTAAGCACCCGTTAGCATTACCTGAGACATCCACGGATACTCACCGTTAACGATACCACGACTAGGAGCAAGCCCGAATACAGCAAGCTGTGGCATGCGGTTCACACTCCGAAATGTGCTGAAGCAGCTGGCTTTGGTCACCACACGCTGAGCATTTGTAAGGGATGTCAGTACCGACTTCAACACACCGTGCACCGCCATGTTTGTGTTGACCTAGCTGTGTGAAGCCAGCGACACTAGCGAAATTTTCAATATGGCCGCCACTCGGAATTTTTTCAAAATAAAAGATATTCTAATGCTTTATTTTAATATTTATTTGGAAGAATATCAATAAAAAAATACACATTTATTCCAAGAAATTCCTTCTAAAAGGTAAAAAGTGACGTTAGCTGCAAATAAAAAGAAAAATAAATTAAGGAATATGAACATAAGTTGCCACAGAAATACACACATGACCTTAAAATTGTGTGGCTGAGAAAACAAGTTGTGCATACATAAAAGGGGGTAAAATTAAATCCTAATATCATGTACTTTAACATTATTAACAAGCCTTTATGTAGAATACGTCCATGTAGGTACCAGGCCATAGACAATAGCAGCCGAATGGTGCCTATTAGGCCTACAATAGTAATGCACTATTTACCTTAAAATAGTGTGGCTGAGAAAACAACTCGTTGTGCATATATAAAAGGGGGGTGAAATTAAATCCTAATATGATGTACTTTAATAATAACAACAGGCATTTATGTAGAATACGTCCGTATAGGTACCAGGCCATAGACAATAGCAGCCGAATGGTGCCTATTAGGCCTACAATAGTAATGCACACATGACCTTAAAATAGTGTGGCTGAGAAAACAACAAATTGTGCATATACAAAAGGGGGGTGAAATGTAATCCTAATGTCATGTACTTTAACATTATTAACATACCTTTATGTAGAATACGTCAGTGTAGGTACCAGGCCATAGACAATGCCAGCCGAATGGTTCCTATTAGGCCTACAATAGTAATGCACACATGACCTTAAAATAGTGTGGCTGAGAAAACAACAAGTTGTGCATATACAAAAGGGGGGTGAAATGTAATCCTAATATCATGTACTTTAACATTATTAAGATGCCTTTATGTAGAATACGTCCGTGTAGGTACCAGGCCATAGACAATGCCAGCCGAATGGTGCCTATTAGGCCTACAACAGTAATGCACTACTTACCTTAAAATAGTGTGGCTGAGAAAACAACAAGTTGTGCATATATAAAAGGGGGGTGAAATGTAATTTTAATATGATGTAGTTTAACATTATTAAGATGCCTTTATGTAGAATACGTCCGTGTAGGTACCAGGCCATAGACAATGCCAGCCGAATGGTGCCTATTAGGCCTACAACAGTAATGCACACATGACCTTAAAATAGTGTGGCTGAGAAAACAACAAGTTGTGCATATACAAAAGGGGGGTGAAATGTAATCCTAATGTCATGTACTTTAACATTATTAAGATGCCTTTATGTATAATACGTCAGTGTAGGTACCAGGCCATAGACAATAGCAGCCGAATGGTGCCTATTAGGCCTACAATAGTAATGCACACATGACCTTAAAATAGTGTGGCTGAGAAAACAACAAGTTGTGCATATACAAAAGGGGGGTGAAATGTAATCCTAATATCATGTACTTTAACATTATTAAGATGCCTTTATGTAGAATACGTCCGTGTAGGTACCAGGCCATAGACAATGCCAGCCGAATGGTGCCTATTAGGCCTACAACAGTAATGCACACATGACCTTAAAATAGTGTGGCTGAGAAAACAACAAGTTGTGCATATACAAAAGGGGGGTGAAATGTAATCCTAATATGATGTAGTTTAACATTATTAAGATGCCTTTATGTATAATACGTCCGTGTAGGTACCAGGCCATAGACAATAGCAGCCGAATGGTGCCTATTAGGCCTACAATAGTAATGCACACGTGACCTTAAAATTGTGTGGCTGAGAAAACAACAAGTTATGCATATACAAAAGGGGGGTGAAATGTAATTCTAATATGACGTACTTTAACATTATTAAGATGCCTTTATGTAGAATACGTCCGTGTAGGTACCAGGCCATAGAAAATAGCAGCCGAATGGTGCCTATTAGGCCTACAACAGTAATGCACTACTTACCTTAAAATAGTGTGGCTGAGAAAACAACAAGTTGTGCATATATAAAAGGGGGGTGAAATGTAATTTTAATATGATGTAGTTTAACATTATTAAGATGCCTTTATGTAGAATACGTCCGTGTAGGTACCAGGCCATAGACAATAGCAGCCGAATGGTGCCTATTAGGCCTACAATAGTAATGCACTATTTACCTTAAAATAGTGTGGCTGAGAAAACAACAAGTTGTGCATATACAAAAGGGGGTGAAATGTAGTCCTAATATGATGTAGTTTAACATTATTAAGATGCCTTTATGTAGAATACGTCCGTGTAGGTACCAGGCCATAGACAATAGCAGCCGAATGGTGCCTATTGGGCCTACCATTATAATGCACACATGACCTTAAAATAGTGTGGCTGAGAAAACAACAAGTTGTGCATATACAAAAGGGGGGTGAACTGTAATCCTAATATCATGTACTTTAACATTATTAGGATGCCTTTATGTAGAATACGTCCGTGTAGGTACCAGGCCATAGACAATAGCGGCCGAATGGTGCCTATTGGGCCTACCATTATAATGCACACATGACCTTAAAATAGTGTGGCTGAGAAAACAACAAGTTGTGCATATACAAAAGGGGGGTGAAATGTAATCCTAATATCATGTACTTTAACATTATTAAGATGCCTTTATGTAGAATACGTCCGTGTAGGTACCAGGCCATAGACAATGCCAGCCGAATGGTGCCTATTGGGCCTACAACAGTAATGCATACATGACCTTAAAATTGTGTGGCTGAGAAAACAACAAGTTGTGCATATACAAAAGGGGGGTGAAATGTAATCCTAATATGATGTAGTTTAACATTATTAAGAGGCCTTTATGTAGAATACGTCCGTGTAGGTACCAGGCCATAGACAATGCCAGCCGAATGGTACCTATTGGGCCTAGCATTATAATGCACACATGACCTTAAAATAGTGTTTCTGAGAAAACAACAAGTTGTGCATATATAAAAGGGGGGTGAAAATAAATCCTAATAGGATGTACTTTAACATTATTAAGAGGCCTTTATGTAGAATACGTCTGTGTAGGTACCAGGCCATAGACAATAGCAGCCGAATGGTACCTATTAGGTCAACCATTATAATACACACATGACCTTAAAATTGTGTGGCTGAGAAAACAACAAGTTGTGCATATACAAAAGGGGGGTGAAATGTAATTCTAATATGATGTACTTTAACATTATTAAGATGCCTTTATGTAGAATACGTCCGTGTAGTTACCAGGCCATAGACAATAGCAGCCGAATGGTGCCTATTAGGCCTACAATAGTAATGCACACGTGACCTTAAAATTGTGTGGCTGAGAAAACAACAAGTCGTGCATATACAAAAGGGGGGTGAAATGTAATCCTTATATCATGTACTTTAACATTATTAACATGCCTCTATGTAGAATACGTCCGTGTAGGTACCAGGCCATAGACAATAGCAGCCGAAAGGTACCTATTGGGCCTACCATTATAATACACACATGACCTTAAAATTGTGTGGCTGAGAAAACAAGAAGTTGTACATATATAAAAGGGGGGTTAAATTAAAACCTTATATCATGTCCTTTAATAATAACAACAGGTATTTATGTAGAATACGTCCGTGTAGGTACCAGGCCATAGAAAATGGCAGCCGAATGGTATGTATTAGGCCTACCATAGTAAGGCACACATGACTTTCAAATTGTGTGGCTGAGAAAACAACAAGTTGTGCATATGTAAAAGGGGGGTCAGATGAAATCCTCATATCATTTACTTTAAGAGTGTCAACAGGTATTCATGTAGAATTCGTCCTTGTAGGTACAAGGTCATAGAAATCGGCAGCCGAATGGTATGTATTAGGCATACCCTAGAAATACACACATGGCTTTCAAACCTTCAGGTTTTTTGACCGCGAAAACAAGTTGTGCATATAAAAAGGGGGATAAGATTAGGTCTTAATGTGGTACGGTTTAAAATCATAGTAAGTTATTAATTGAGAGTTTGCCCATGTAGGTCCCAGTCCATAGTGATCCTTAATGGAATATGTTAGTCTGCTTGGTATAATGCCCATTAAATTTAAATTGTCTGGCTGTGAAAATAACACATGTATCTGATATTAAGGTAAAATAAAAATCACTGCAACATGTCCTTCAAGAATATTAACAGCCAAATGCATAATATGCGTGACTCATTATGGGCACTTTACATTTCTTATATACAAAAGCATAACACTTATGTTTTATACAAATAACACAAATTACAAAGTTTTCTTTAAAGACATTTACTTAAGATCTTGCATGCAGGTTACTGTCATATATTTTACTTGCCAATTTAAGGTAGAGTGCATATGAGTTTTGTACAATTAAACAAATCTGTTCAATGTCTTTTTAATGGGAGAGTACACACGGTGCGTCGCTATGAACACAAGTTGTGCACATCGGATATGTTTGTCTTACTGTCACTATTGATTCATCACTTGTTTTCTGGTTTTCCCAGTCGGTTAAGAAATTTGCGCTACTTGCCCTAGATGGTGTTTACTGGCAGTCGCCCTGTACTCCCTGAGCTGCTAGGAGACAAGGGATGTCTGACTGTGAAGCCATATAGGTGCAGGTCTTGAGATAACATGTTAGCTTAACTTCCAAGACGAGTCTACTGAAATTGTAAAATTAGCCTAAGCCACACTGTAGGCTACATACAGGTGCGGTAGTTACAACCCATCCACGTCGTAAAAACATTAAAATATTGGCAAAAGCAAACTTCATAACCGAACCTTTATGCACTTTTATTTTGATAGTTTTTCGCCGCCATCTTGATTGTTATTGTCGCTTACTGTCGCTTGCTACACGGTACTGCGTGACCTTTCCAACGACTTCTTCTTGTATTTTGTCAGTAATATACAAGTGCATTACCGCCACCTTCTGAATTGGCGTATGAATCTGAACAACAGAGGTTAAATCATTGACCTTAGAGTTATGTGGTTAAATGCACTTTGGACTAGTAAAGTATCAACGAACCACGTATTAACGAATAAATTAAACGAAGTTATCATGCATCTTATTAAACAATACATTTGTTCTTGGTGAGCCATTCCTGTTTGGTGTTTATCTCTAATTTCTCAGTTTCTTATAACAGAAGCAACAAATCACTTCAAGTACAACAGCCTGAAATTCATAGAGCAGCAGAATACTTTACAGCATCTTCTGGCAACGAGGATGAGGGCATGCATGGCTGTGGTGCTGAGGTTTTTGCTGCTGTGAACTCTTTCTTCTAGTGTCTTTGGTCTATGTGTGAACTGTGGTGAGCACTGAACACTGGTGTGTCTCAAGATATGTTGATATTGGACCCATATGACATACTTCATGGTAGTTCATGTCTAAGGGAGCAAAGATGGTAGATATGCCAAGACACTTCATGGTAGTTCATGTCTATGGGAGCAAAGATGGTAGCTATGCCAAGATACTTCATGCTAGTTCATTTCTAAGGGAGCAAAGGTGGTAAATATGCCAAGATACTTCATGGTAGTTCATGTCTATGGGAGCAAAGATGCCACATATGCCAAGACACTTCATGGTAGTTGAGGTCTATGGGAGCAAAGATGGTAGATATGGCAAGATACTTCATGGTAGTTCATGTCTATGGGAGCAAAGATGCCAAATATGCCAAGACACTTCATGGTAGTTCATGTCTATGGGAGCAAAGATGGTAGCTATGCCAAGATACTTCATGGTAGTTCATGTCTATGGGAGCATAGATGGTAGCTATGCCAAGATACTTCATGGTAGCTCATGTCTATGGGAGCAAAGTGGGGATCAGTTCCGGGCTTCATAAAAACACACGTCACTGATGTGCTTGCCTGTAGTAGCTAGTACCACGCACTAAAAATTAACTCTGTGTACAATTGAATTGAAGTTGAAGTAGGGAGTCATACCATTACGTTTTCCTTAAATGGACAGCGGTCATGACAACGTGTTCGAAATGTACATCCATTGCTCAGAAAAACAGTCTGTCCAAATTCTATGGTTCTGCTACAGACCTCAATGTTACAGAACGTGCCTCCAAACTGCATAAAGGGGATTGGTTCTCTCCCCCCACCCCCCCGCACTGCATAAAGGGGATTGGTTCTCTCCCCCCACCCCCCCGCACTGCATAAAGGTTATTGGTTCCCCCCCCCACCCCACCCCCCCGTACTGCATAAAGGGGATTGGTTCTCTTCCACCCCACCCCCCCGCACTGCATAAAGGGGGGATGGTGCTCTCTCCCCCCAGCCACTGCATAAAGGGGGGATGGTGCCCCCCCCCCGCACTGCATAAAAGGGGAATAGTGTGCCCCTACCATGCAATCGTGATTCCAGGAAGTGGCTCGTCATGAAGGGTCTTGGCCCATCTACCGTCTCTGGCCTAAATACAAATGCAGCCAGTAACACAGGGCATAAGGTCACAAAGGGGTCAGGGGTCAGCACACAGCTGAGCCAATCAGCTTTATTCATTCCATAAACCCCTCAAAAAAAAAAAAGAAAAATCGATCATCATCATCATCAAACAGGATTAAACTCTTTCTGTTGTACTTCTAACTACATACACAGGAGCAAAAAGTATGGGAACAAAGGTAACGTTACACGTTTAAATTAGGTTTCTTTAACATACATCAACCAAGGTCTCACAATCGGGACTTGAAATAAACATTTTTTTTTTGTCAAACCAAGGACCATCCGCTCTTCCTCTTCCGCCCCAATGAAGGTGGGAGTAGGTCTGAGACTGAGATGGGCGGTGAGAAAGGGTGAGGCCGGTGTGGAGGCGAGAGGTATGACACAGCTCCACACAGCAGCCAGTCAGAGGCCAGGGGTGACCTTCAGAGCTCCCTGCGACCTTGCTGCTTTCATGGGCCAAGAGTCTTACAAGGTATCCCCCCCACAGAAACTAAATAAGAGCTGGATTCTAACAATGATGTTGCATCTGTCTTTCATCAGACACACACACACACACACACACACAAATCAAGAGTCTGATAGTCATAGGGTCGAGGGATATGGACCAAAAGGTCAAGAGTCATGCCCTCTGACCACTGAGAATGTTCTAGAAGCCTGAGGGATCAGTGAGTCGGGTTGCGGAGGTAAGGTGATGTGATTGGGAGGAACCACCAGAGAATCGTGAATCGTGAGAGACAGAGGGGGGGAGGGGGGGGGGGGGGTGTGGAGGACAGAAACTCATCCCTCACTCCTGTGCATTAAGGCATAGTGCAGCTCACATGAGCGTCGCCCCCTGCTGGGAGCAGAGGTGTAACTACAGTGTCGTGGACAGGTGCGCACAGAGTGAGATCGGAGATCGAGATCGAGTCCGGCCCATGGGTTTTGCGAGCAGAGTTGATGAAACATCCTGAGTCTCAACACCACCACCACCTGCCGTGCTGGGCAGTGGCCCCGCCCACAGTGGGCTGGGCCTCAGGAGCACTCCTCTCCGATTCGCTGGCAAGATCGCCCCACCTTGCGGTCCAGCTTCACCATCTTCAGCACCGCCTCCTCACGGCCACGCCCAAGGTGGTCGAACATGCAGTCGTGTTGCTCCGGCAACCGGTGAAGCATGCAGAACACATGACCTGAGAGAGAATAGAAAGCGATGAGTGTGTGTGTGTGTGTGTGTGTGTGTGTGTGTGTGTGTGTATATGTGTGTGTGTGTGTGCATATGTGTGTGTGTGCGTGCGTGTGTATGTGTGTGCGTGCATGTGTATGTGTGTGCGTGCGTGTGTGTGCGTGTGTGCGTGCGTGTATATGTGCTCACATGTGTATGCGTGTGTGTGTGTGTGTGTGTGTGTGTGTGTGTGTGTGTGTGTGTGTGTGTGTGTGTGTGTATGTGTGTATGTGTGTTCTTACCACAGCGACAGGACCCAAGCTCTTGCTGCACCAGTGTGTGTGTGTGTGTGTGTGTGTGTGTGTGTGTGTTCTTACCACAGCGACAGGACCCAAGCTCTTGCTGCACCAGCTCTAGTTTGATTTGGCAACGGTGGCATCGTCTCCGCCTCTTCTGCTTGGCCACGCCCCTTGACCCCTCACCTTCGCTTAGTTCCTCCCCCAGGCGAGCTCTCTTTTCTGGGGAGGCGTCACTCTCAGACCCACAGTCTGATGGCACACACACACACACACACACACACACGCGTACACACGCACACACGCGTACACACACACACACACACACACAAATCCAACACTGTCAACACAGATCCACAGCCTGACGCAAGAGAGGAGTGTAGTAGATTTGACACATTTCTTCTCTGAAAAACTCTGAAACACACACACACTCATGCAAACACAAAGACCTAAAGACAGAAGACACACACACACACACACAGGCAGCTGTAGGAGAGTACCTGAGTCACAGGTGCGTTTGGTGGGTGTGTTTAGTGTGCTGTGGGCAGAGTCTGTGCCACAGGATTCTGCAGATGACAGATCAACACACGTTGTTACTGGCAACATCAGAACATTTGTGGATGAAAAAAAAACTGTAATGCACACCAAAGATGAGGAGATACAGACTACTGATGACAAACCAAATGTTACTAATGAAAGAGGAGATACGGACTACTGATGACAAACCAAATGTTACTAATGAAAGAAGTGATATGTGGAGCTCATGGTTGGCTGCCCGCCAGTCGCTGTAGCAACCCAACGACCCACTGTCGCAAAGAAAAATGCCACCCCCAAAAAAACAGATTTTAACTTTGAGTGTTTCGCTTTTTTTTCCCCGCTGATTTCTCTTCAAAGAGCTTTGCACCAGTCGCACGGCTTGTCAATTACATCATTTCACAGGAAAACAACTGAATTCGAGCGCCTGGCAAGGAAAAAAAGGCGTTGCTGTGTGAACAGCACCTAACCTAACACTGTCTACAGTTTACTTTGGTGACATTCCGCTGCCCATGGCCAGAAACGTCATCAAAATACTAAAAGCATAAAGCATGAAACATATGGTGCCTGAGTACGCATGGCTGCAAGGCCGGATTATCCATAAGGGCCAGTGGCACGGTGCCCAGGGGCACCAACCATTCACAACCATTTGGGGGGGGCACCACATGACAAACTTTAAATATATTTTTCGGACATTTGTATGTTATTCACTTGAAATTGTTAAATGGCCATACATAACTCGTCATGAACACCAATTTCATAATAACAACAACAATAATAATGATAATATTGAACGGGGGGGGGGGGGGGGGGGGGCTGTAAAGTATAGTGCCCAGGGGCACCACATTGGCTTAATACGGCCCTGCATGGCTGCCTTCATGCTCAGCAGCATCATCATCATCCTCATGGCCCATCTGTCAGACATATGGCCTGCCCAGCAGTGCGCCAGTGGAGCACTTCACCAGAGGGCTGCATGGAATTCTTACCCTCTCCAGGGGTGGCATTTTCTGAAGGTGCAATTTCATTGGCCGGCATGTCTGGGGCTACGGGTGCTGAAGATGGGGATTGGTTGCTACTGCTGCTCGTCTCGTGGTCAAAGGCTGGCGATTGGTCTCTGTCTGCGTTAGGGTGGTGCTTAGGGGTGCAGTCGTCTGCCTCGGGCTGCTTCTTCTGGACATCTAGGAGACACGGGAAGCCATGATTACAAAACTGACAAACACTACACACATACACACACACACACACACACAGGGTAGAGGGAGATGAGGAAAGAAGAAGAGAGATGGAAGCAGAGGAGTGAAGGAAATAGGCAGAGGTCAGAGAGGACAAGACAAGAGAGGAGGAGTAAAACAGAGGGATGAGGAAAAACAGAGGGGAGGAAAAGAGGAATAAGAGGAGAAAAGTAGGAGAGAAGAAAGAGAGAAATGAGAGATGAGGGATGAAGAGGACAGACAGACTCACCTGCAAAGCACTTAGAACACAGGTTCATAGTTTCACTCGACCTGTCAAGAACAAACAAACACACACACACAAACACACACACACACAGTAAGGTGAATAATAGACACACACATATGCACACATGTGGCAAGGAAGGGTGTGTAATTTATTGTAACACAATATTGTACTGTATACACATTAACACTTCATGTCAAGAGGCAGTGGGGCCTGGCGGTTAAGGTAACGGACCTGTAACCGGAAGGAAGGTTGCAGGTTTGAATCCTCCAGGTAAGGTAACGGACATGTGACTGGAGGGTTGCAGGTTCAAATCCACCAACTGCCAGAAGTGGCACGGTAGGTGGGCACCCTGAGCAAGGCACCGTCCCCACACACTGCTCCCTGGGCGCAGTCATCATGGCTGCCCTCTGCTCACGTGTGTGGTGGCTTAAATGCAGGTTGCAAATGCATTGTGTGCACTGTGTGCTGTGCTATGCAATCACAATGACAAATGGAAATCACTTTGGGGAAAAAAAAAAAAAAAAAACACCTTTCTTCACTTCACATGTGTTGAGCGCAGAGAAGGTGGCGCCCTCTAGTGTTTAGGGGACGCTACTACACCATACACTGACTGGCCTACATCATCTGCTGGATAAGAAAAAGCCTACATTTGCCTCATGGCTCACATCAGGTTCTGTCCAGCCAAGGTTCTGTCCTATTCCACTGGGTAGCGACCCAGCTTTCATCTGTGAGATCAGGTGAGAATCTTAACCACTACATAGGAACTACTGTCAGACACCCCTTACATGTGTTTCACATGGGTCATGGCTAAAAGAAAGCAAGCGAATGTGGCTGTGTGAGTTATAGGAAAAGACTGGAACACAACAGGGATGTTCTGCTTCACTAGGGTCTGCAAGAATGCAATCGAAAGTGTGTGTGTGTGTGTGTGTGTTCGTTCTAGGAAAAAACTGGAACACTACAGGATGCTCCATTTTGTTGTACTGTGGTTAAACACAACCAACACACTTCAATTCAGCAGAGAGCCACCTGCGGTCAGCTGACTAGCCCCAATCACAACAGGCGAACAGCAAAGCCTCTCCCTGGGTTAGACACACACACACACACCCCTACAAGAGGCCCCATGATGTGGACACAGAAAACGTGACACTAAACTGTCTCCATGACCACATCAAAACCTCTGGGCCCCTTTAAGTGAGAGGACCTTTTTAGGCCGATGCCCCACGGTAATGAGAGTGTGTCCTCTGGGATGAAGTGGCCTAATTTTAAGGAGCCTTGGTGTGGAACAAACACAAGAGGGTCCTACATACAGCTGCTCTTCACTTTGACCTGTTATACTGAGGACAAGTTTGTGACACCTGGCTGGCCAAAAACACAACACAACCTCAGTAAAAAAAAAAAAAAAAAAAAAGTACAAACACATCCTTTCTGCAACACACACACACACGTGCGCAATCAATTGCTCATCCTGTGTTTAACATATTAGGTCCTGAATGTGTGAATCAGTGCGGGCACATTCACACCTCATCAATTACACCCCCCAACCCCCCTTCCTGAACACACGACACGGCACACTGTCGTGGCATGCCCTTACAGCCCGTCTAATACACTAAGAAACGCAAATGTGTATGTTTCATGAGTTAAGTAGTCGCCAGGTATCAGTTCAGAGAATACCCATCAGGGGGAAAGAAGTTAGACCTTCAGACGCAGCTGTAACATACGTCTCATGGTTTCAGCCTTGACATTGTCATAGACTACAGGACGCGGTTAGAAATTCCTTTGTGGATCTAAGTTCAATTACTGGCGTAAGAAGCTTACTTAAACGCAACATTTCTTTACCCCGATCTGGCAAAACTATGGCTTAATCCATGCTGTTACAAACTTCAAAGAAGCCTACAGCCAGCAGTTAGTTACCCAACCCCCACCTCGCTAGGAAAAAAACAACAATAACACTACCGGTCTCCGGTGAACAATGTTTAGATTTATCACCGTCTTTTTAGACAATAATCTTCACACTGCTTACCCCCAGAATCCACAAGGACATCGAGGCGGTAGTTGAGGAGCTTTGCTACGTTCACTACCGGTGTCCCCCATGACAGGCGGTTGATGAGAGATACGCGAGCTCGAGGATGGAATGTGGGCCTGGTGGGTCTGGAGAAACCTCTTGGCGAAATAAAGCAGGCTAATAATAACCTATGTCGAGCTCCTCCGTCGGCCTTTGGTCAGGATTCAGTGGACAGCCAAGCAGCTTTCCTAAGACGGGTGACAAACCAAATTTCTAATTCGCTTTTCCGTCCTTTAAGCGGTTTTCCACGCGGAGTAAAGAACTCGCAAAGCCTCACGGAAGCGCAACCAGCTGGAATTCGTCTCGTGGTGCCGACGGCAGAGGGAGCCCTCTTGTTTCACCTTCTGTGCCACCAACAGCCCACCCAAAACGGTTTACACAAACAAAACATTTACATTCCTAATTCAATACGTTACGACAAAAGACTACAGGGGGTCACGGGTCGTTTTGATTCAGAGAACAGCAGATGAACGTGGTGATGGAAAAGTTGCATTCAATTACCTCAACTGTACTCAACACTGATCATAAGGACTCAATACTATATATATTTTTTTTTTGTTTTGTGTTTTAATCAGGATCGATTTTATTTGAAAACTGCTTAATAGTATTTTCATTTTCAGATGTCAGGCCAAACAAATCAGCGTTAGTCTTCCCAATGTGTGTGTGGCAAGTGATACATTATGACACACTTCCCCACTGCCGTCCTTTGAACGCCAGGGGGCAGTGCCCCCCGTAGGATTTTACCCTGGTCTCACCACTAACACATCAGAGCCCAATAGCTTGATTTCTTCGTCAGCAAATTATCTCTATCGAGATTTTTGAAATATAAACGTGGGAAACTCAGGTTTCAAAAGGTCTGAGCATCTGTGCGTTGGTTCTATCTGTGTACACAACACAGGTGATATCATTAATTAACCCATCCCCTTGCATGAGGAGTTGTGCTAATTGGAATCAGCTGGTTTAGTATTCTGAAGTGATATAGGTCTTTATCCCCGCCATTAATTAGTTAATTGCCTTTCCCTCTTTTCATATTATCACACTAGGCCTACTTTCAAATATTCAAGACTGTTCAAGTAATGCTCGCAAAGGTATGACACAAGTGTGTTTCAATACTAATTTTATGCAGTCAGAAAGGGTATATAATGAGGAAAAGCTGGGACTCCAGTCCAAACACATGACTATAATCTAATTATTAAATGCGCATCATGTTTCACTTTTGAGTAACGATATTTTCTAAACCGCAGGCAGTTCAGTGGGCTACTTACCTTTGTATCATATCAAGCTATTCACCGAACTCGAACTGCTTGAATGACAAAGGGAAAATGAGAGTGTTCTTAAACTTAAAATTAATGTAGAAGCATACACTTTTTACTATAAAGTTTCCTTTTGCAAATGTTCTTAGGTGTTTCGTTACTTGGGTGTGTACTTGTGCTAATTGTTTGTGGTGTTTTGACAAAATGGCCCCTGTTCTCAAAATAGTGCCTGAGCAATTGTAGGCTACAATTGCACTAAAATCATACCTCAATCAAATTGTTTTCTGACCATATTTTTCCTAACAGTCTTTTAAGAAAAATGGGTTTCATTTATTTCTCCCAACACTAGCAAAATACTTTCTTGGCACAAGAAACTTCCCTTTTGTCACCCACAACTACACATAAACTAAACTTTAGTCAAAGATGGTAGATAGGCAGAGCAAGATACTTCATGGTAGTTCATGTCTATGTTAGCAAAGATGGTAGCTAGGCAGAGCAAGATACTTCATGGTAGTTCATGTCTATGTTAACGAAGATGGTAGCTACACAGAGCAAGATACTTCATGGTAGTTCATGTCTATGGTACGGAAGCCGAGAGCGGCCTTCATATAATCTTTTTAAAAACTCATCATTATACCGAGATAACGGCATAATTAATTAGACATCTCGAGAAAACAAAACAATTAATTTGAGATCACGAAAAAACAATTTAGCAGAGCTCATCATTATACCGAGATAACGGCACAATTAATTAGAGATCTCGAGAAAACAAAACAATTAGTTTGAGATCACGAAAAAACAACTGAGATTTCTAGCAGATCTTTCTCGAGATCACGGAATAATTGTTTTGATTTCTCGAGATCTCGAATTAGTTTTCTTGTTTTCTCGAGATCATGAATTAATTATGCCGTTATGTCAAGATAACGGTGAATAAAAAAAAAAAGATTATGAAGGCCGCTCTCGGCTTCCGTATCTATGGAAGCACCACCCACACCCTTTTTTAGGTAGCCATCCCCAAACTACATTCTATGCACTTTACTCCCCCTCCCCAGACATTCACCAATGTCACTGCATGTCCTGCTCTACCCAGTGTGTCTGTGCATGTGACAATAAACCATCCTTGTGTCATTGTATCCTTGCAAAGTGGGCATCAGTTCCGGGCTTTATATATAGTTCAAAATAAACTCGGTGCACACCTGAATTAAAGTTGATTTTCTCCAGAGTAGAGAGTGATACCATCACAACACTAAATGGGCAAGGGGGTTTGGAGATTGTGATACCATGTCGAAAATGTACATCCATTGCTCAGAAAAATAAGGCTTTTAAATGTTCTGTAAAATTTTCGGGTTCTGCCATAGACATCAGTGTTACACAGCGCGCCTCTACACTGCATACAGCGGGATTAGTGGCCTCTTGTGCAATCGGAAAAGGATCTTGCTCTGCCTGTCTACCATCTCTGCTTTCGTCACACATTTTGTGAGGACCTTCAGAGAGCTGTGAGTGATCCTCTACAGTCATCCAGCCAAACTACAGGCCTGTCTGTCAATCAATCAAATACCCAAGCCTATCAGGTATGGGGCGGGAGGTACTTTGGGGTGTCACCAGGGCTGCCAAGTCTCACACACTCAGCTTGAGAGTCCACAAATAAATGGGTGATTTCTCATGGGCTCAGGCTAAGCAGCCATTTCTCATGCCAAAGAAATGGATGCCGACGCCGCCCCACCAAATGCTCACAGAACGGACGCCTTCCACAACACAGCCATCACACAATAGACTGGGCACGCCCACACTGCCTGTGACGCTGCATAGAAGTTTTGCCTCCAAGTCAGTTTGGCCAACCTGCCTATTCTCGCCTGTTCCTTTGCCTGAGAAATCAGGCACCAATGAAAAACGAACACTATGCATACGTCATCGGAACCAGTGGTCTGGTTGTAGCTCTGCCCTGTAGTATATGGAGGCATTTTTAGACATCCGTTGATCCCTCTTCTGAGAACTTCCTGTCTATGGGATCTTTGCCAGACCAAGCTCCTGTATGTGCTTGGTGCGACAGCAAGGCTAATGACACAATGGATGCGCAAGCCAGGTCCTTTGGCGCCCCTCCCCCCAGATGCCTATCGCACCGACCTACATCAAACACTGACTGAACATGGACTTGAACTGGTTAATTTTTTGGATTTTTTTGGGTCTGTGTGTCTATATGTATGATGTCCATATTTGTCTCCGTCTGCGTCCCTAGTCTTCGTGTTGCATGTTTGGAACCTGTACCATGCCGTACTGAAAAGAAATTCCACCTGCTTGCAGTGTGGTCATTAAAGAATCATTCATTCATTCATTCATTCAACACAAACCACCTCTCTGACTCCATACCTGACGACAACCCCCACCCCATCCCACCCCCACCCCAAATGGCACAAGATGAGTTCTAAGTTGGCAAATTACACATGACAAATTTTACAAAAAGCTACAAATTCTTCTGCTGTATG
>CM059282.1:28992010-29002010 GCA_030347295.1 Setipinna tenuifilis | reverse complement strand
AAAGCACAAGAACGAGCAAGAAGGAAGGAGAAAAGAATGAAAAAGAATGGAAAGAGGCAGGAGTATGGGTGGAGGACAGGAAAGGTGTATCTGTGTGTCTGAAAAGCCTACTCCACACCTTTTAAGCAATTCACTTTTTTGTCAAGGCAATGTTTTGCCCTGGGGCACTTAAATCCACAACCCAGCCAGTCAACATATTGCTTTAGGAACACAGGGAGATTTCAGCTGAATGGCGGACTGTAACTCTAAAGGAACACAACACCTTTTTTCAGAAATAAGCTTGTTTATAGTCTACTGCAGAGCCAAATACAAGGATACATAAAATTCACATCTGCCTTTTGGAGCCGATGTTCAGTTGACGAGTTAACAACATCACATCAATCTCTGTGTTGCTCAGAAATAAAGTGCATTCCATTTACGGTCGAAACTTGTTTTCCATATTCTTCTGGGCACTTAAAAGCCCTCAACCTTTTTGGAAATCGGACCTCGGAATTCCTCGGAGCACCCCAAGTTCACAATTCAAGATGGCTGTTCAGTGTGTGGACTGCAGTAAAATCTGTGTTCTTTTTTAATAAATATTTTTTAGCACTTTTAGGGTTTTTTTTTGTTGCATCAGTGCTTGATAAAAAAAAAAACATAAAACAAGCACCAACACCAAACGGAATACAGTATTAGCCTTCTCTTATCTGTCCATGTAATAACCCAGTCTGGCACCCAACCACTGCTAGGCTAGCTTAGCATCGCTAGGCTATCTTAGCACAGGCCACTGGAACTGGGTTATAATAATAATAATAATAATAATAATAAACTGTATTTGTATAGCATAATTCATACAAGACGTAGTTCATTTGGGCGCAGGGTTAGACTAGCCCGTGTCACTTGTTGCAAAGTTAGGAATGTTTGGAGGTGTGCATCAGGCATTAGCATTGGGGTAAAATCGGGTACATGTTAACCAAGTCACAGCAACAGTTAAGATGATTGTACAAGCCGAAATCAGGCTTTAGCCTAGCTTTAGCACAATTTCCTAGAAGTGGGTTAGTGTAAGAGCGTGTATTATCGACCAGGTTGTGAGGAAAAAATGTGGATGCAAAATCACTTTAAAATAAACATTATAAGTTCACTAACTTAAACCAAAGGTTAATGGTAGCTAAATTTTCACTGGGATAACTTCTTTTTCACCTGGGTAAAGCCTCATTTCGAAGTCGAACAGCAACAGAAACAGCTCATAATATTCACTATGCCGATAACAGACTTGCTTTCGCTGTTTCTGCTAGCCCGTAGCCTCCATGCTAAGTGGCCATCCTTTCTCTAGGTGCCTCATGCGTGTATAACTCTGCCTGTGTAGGAAGTATGTGTGTCTGTAGTGTCCCTGCTCTGGGAAACTTAACTTAGGCACATGCATCTCCTTGTATGTATGAAGGTAGTCTGCTTACTCTGTGTTCCTCTACACCTCTGTTAGCTTATTATGGCCGGCTTTTTGTAAGTGGCTTTGTATAAAGGCGTCTGCTAATTGTAGTGTAATGTAATGTAAAGTGGTATAACCTGCTTGCATCACGAGAGGCTGCCAGTATAGGGAGGTCAGGCAGGGCCGTGGCTGGCAGAGGGAGAAGAGAGGGGTAAACACACACACACACACACACACACACACACACACACACACACACACACACACACACACACACACACACGCATCCTCTTATCTATCCCGAGGCACACAGCTGATAAGCTAATTTCCCCAATAGTTGCCGTGTCCCTCTAAGACTCTGCCGAGTTAGGCTGGGCTGGGCTGGACTGGGCTGGGCTGGGCTGGGCTGGGCTGGGCTGCATGTGAACAGTGTGTTCAGTGTTGCTCTGGGGCTACTGATTGTACTCGTAGCCTTTTTAGCTGGTGGTGGTGGTGGGGGGGTGGGTGCTGTCTTATCTTTGTCTGTCAGGGTTGACCCACCCTACAGCTAACCGAGGAAATGATCACCACACGCACACGCTACATTTCCCACACACCCGACACACACTTTTGCCTCCTCAAAACACAAACATCATCAGACACAAACACCCAGAAAAGCCACTAGTATATACACACACACACCCCAATGACACACACACACACACAGCTTTTATGTCACATGAATCTGTACCCTAAACACAGAAAAAATGCAAGACACAGAACACACAGATATACACACACATAGCAGAGTAATGTCTATTTTGACTACAGCCATATGGGGATAACATCCTCAATACTCCTCCAAATCTAACACCATGCTTCTAATGACCACACTGACAACATCAAATTAAAATACACACTTCTAACAGCCATGCTACAGTGCTCCCATCATCATATTTATGACTATGGTACAACCAACTATTGTTTTCACACCATCAACATCCACTCCATTTATAAGTGCAAAGAACATCTGTCTGTGTCACTCTGTCTGTTCCATTCACAACCATTGAACCATTCGTTCCACTGAGCTTACATTTGGTAGGTGCCTTGCTAATGGTTCATGTTGCTAGGACAAATAATGGCAAGTACAGAATATCCCCAAAACAAGCTTCAATTGCCTTCTGCCTGTGTGTCAGTCACTCTGGGCACCGTAGCCACTCCCCCTCTCACACATTACGGCCGCATCACCAGGCTCTGCACTCGTCTTTATCACACTGATAACTTACATTGACTTACATTGGCACATAGACAGCCACATTACCACAGTGCTCAGCTTCATTTGCCCTGCACTCGTCTTTATCACACTGATAACTTACATTGGCACATAAGCCCCGTTTCCACCAAGCAGTACAGTACAGTTAGTTTCAGTTCGGTTCGCAATTGTTTGTGTCTCCATGGTAAGAATTTTTGAAGCATACCTAAATAACCTTACCGAACCGTACCATTTTCTGGCACCCTTGTGTTGGGGTACCAGTTTGTGGTACGGTTTAGAGACACGCCTGTTGCTGTGACGACTCTACTCTACCTTTGGCAATGGAAACACAATCCGCACCGAACCGCACAAAAACGTTCTGTACCAAACCGTTAGGTCCCGAACCGAACTGTACTGCTTGGTGGAAACTATAGACAGCCACATTACCACAGTGCTCAGCTTCATTTGCCCTGCACAGGCCAGCCATTAAAGTGGCCAACACTGTTCTGCAGACTGACCACACTGTGGTTCTAATAGGGTTCTAGAGGAACAGCTCAGAGGGGCTCTCTGTGTGTTCCACACGCTGTGTTACTCTTACAGCCACCACAGTTAAGAGTGTGTTTGTACACGACATGCTGGAAACTTAAAGGAAAATCCTGCCAACCTTGCTGCCACCCCCCCACCCCCACCTCCAGCCACTTAACAGTAAACCATTATTTTGTGTCTAAAATCTACCAGCCACTTCTGCTGCAGGAGCAGGAACTTCATCCTCTGAGGACACAGAGAGATAGAGAGGGAGAGAGATGTACAGAGAAAAAGAGAGCGAGAAAAAGGTGTAGAGAGAGAGATAGAGAGAGAGAGAGAGAGAAAAAGAGAGCAGCATTTGGCTGCAGGCTGGTGCCAATTTCCATCCCTGTCACTCCAACTAATGCCCCCCCACGCAAGCTAATGTGGCCCTAACCCCCCCCCCACACACACACACAAGGTAATGTGGCCCTAACCCCCCCCCCCCCCCCCCCCACACACACACACACAAGCTAATGTGGCCCCAAAGCAACCACCATCCTCCCTCAGGGCCCTTCCCCCAACCGCTTATGTGCCCCCCACTTCTCTCTGCACCCCCCTGTGCTAATGTCCACCCTACCCCCCACCATCCACCCTGACATCTTTCTGTGCGCCCCCCCCCCCCAACCGCAATGTATTGACCTGTCTCACAGCACCCCCCCCCCCCCCAATTTCTGTCTGCACCCCCAGTGTCCTAAGCAGCTCAGAGCAGACGAAAGGGTAATCCTAAGCCTACAAGTTAGCCCCAGTTCTAACCAATGGCCTGATATCAGGGAGGGCTATAACCCCCGCCACCCCACCCACCCCACCCCCGATAAACATGTCTTCCATCTGGCCCTGGCCCTGTCCAACTATGGTCATCCTCATCACATGACCTGCTCTACTTGGCTTAGCTTAGCTAGAGCAGCAAGAGTACAGTGATGATGGGGACTTAAGTCTACAGTTTATCGCGCATTCCATTTGCCTCTGCAACCCACAGACACTCAGAGGGCAGACTGACCTCACGTCTGCTGAACACACAACAAAAACCGAGTCGAATGCGTTCCATTCGCCAAACTCGGACACTTGATGAAGGGACACATAACGCTGTATTTCACGACTGACATGACCGTAATAGTACGTAGTATCGACTATCGAAACGACACTGACTATGTGCATTGTGCAAGGCTGAGGACGACACCAAACACCATGATAAGTGTACAAATGGAAGATATTGTAGCATTGACTCAATATCTTCAACTGTGAACTAGAGGTCCTCTGTGCTGCTCCGACTTTGTAGGACGCGCGTCCAAGAGCCAGGGGCCACACACACACATGCAGGGGCCACACACACACACACACACACACACATGGTCTCACTTCCTGCTTGTGAACGAAACCGAGCTCCGACTGCAAATGGAACACACTACCTTCCTGGCGTGGAGATACGTAGAGGACTCTGTGTGTGTGTGTGTGTGTGTGTGTGTGTGTGTGTGTGTGTGTGTGTGTGTAGGTTGGTGTTGGTTTTTGTTGTGCTGCTGTTGGTAGCTGTAGTGGTGACAATGGTGGATTTGGTAGCGGTGGTTACTATGACCGTTTTGGTCGCTGTGCTGATTGTGACTGTTGTGGTGGTTGCTATGGTGGGTATTGTGGTTGCTATGGGAATTGTGGTAGTTGTTCTAGCAGGCCCACACAAGCTTCACAGCATCACACCCTTTAACCTTCATATATATACAGCGCACTGGTCACTCTGCACCAGTCCTACTGGTTGAAAGGAGATCAACTGTGTGTGTGTGTGTGTGTGTGTGTGTGTGTGTGTGTGTTTATTGGAAATTTACTGTGGAATTTTCTCCAACAATCTTAGGAAGAGGAAAGTCATGCTGAATTCTGTATTTTCCACATTCCAGTAATGTCGTTATTCCTTGTGTGTTAGAGTGTGTGTACTTGTGTGTTAGAGTGTGTGTACTTACCACAATGGCGTTGGGTGAGTGCATCAATGCTTTCAGCTCATTCAGATCATTTTCAGCCTGTATAACAAAGAGTAGAGGGGAGACAATAGAGAGTTTAGTATAACACACACACAAACACACACACACACACACACACACACACACACACAATTGACTTGACAGAGAGGAAAGAAAATTACTGCCTAGCATTTTCCTCCAGTGCACCCACAGAAAAGAGTAAAACACACACACTCACACACACATCAAAATGACAAACACACACATAGGTCACACACACACACACACACACACACCAAAGAGACACATAGCTCACATACACATACATATGCACAAGTACAAACACACACGCACACCAGAATGACACATACACGTAAGTCACATACACATACACACACACAACAGAGTGACACATAACTCACAGACACACTCACACACACACACTCTCACACAAGTGTCACATAAGTCACATACATATGCACAAATACAAACACACACATACACACACCAGAGTGACACAAGTCTCAATCACACACGCACACACACATAGACGCACACACACACCAGAGTGACACATACACACACACAACTCGAATACACAACCAGATCAGTTTAATAATCAGTTTTCTAATAACCCTAAACCTAACCCAAAAACCTAACCCTAACCCTAGCCTTAGCCCTAGCCCTAACCCACCACATACTCCCTCTAAGTGCCATTAGAAGAACAAAGAGCAAAGTTGGGGTTTCCTCCAACCCTCTTTTTTTATACAGGACCAAGAACAAGTGTGTGAAAGACGTGTGTGAAGCGTTTAGCACTGTGGATAAGAGCATTAGCTAGATTACATGTAACATCATGCAATGATGTAATGATTTCCAAAAAACATTTCCCTCTAGCAGGCAAATTAAAACACATACAGAACACATAACTCAGATACACAACACACACACACACACACACACACCTTCTCATAGCATGTCACTGGCCCACTAAGCTGCAAAGCTGAACTGGCACTGAAGTCAGGCCAGTCTCCAACAGTCCCAACCCCCTACCCTACCCTACCAGCCTGCAACCTCACCAGATCAAACCAGCCTCAACCATCCTCCAGTCTCATCCCCCACCCCCACCCCTACCCCACCCCTACCAGCCCCCAACCTCACCAGATCAAACCAGCCTCAACCATCCTCCAGTCTCCACCAACCCCAACCCCAACCCCAACCTCCACCAATCTTCAGCCCCCACCAGCCTCTAGTCTCAACTATCCTCCAGTCTCAAGTCCCTACCAGCTTCAGACTTCAACAGCTCCAGCCCCAGCCCCAGCCCCCAACCCCAACCCTAACCCCAACCCCTAACCCCACCAGCCCAAACCAGCCTCAACCATTCTTCAGCCCCCACCAGCCTCTCGCCTCCAGTCTCCACCATCCTCCAGTTTCCACCAGCCCCATACCAGCCTCAGTTTCCAGCAGCTCCAACCTTTGGCAGGCTCAGCCACCAGCCTCCACCAGCCTCCACCAACCTTCAGCCCCCCACCTTCAGTCCCCACCAACCTTCACCCACGTCTGGGCCACACCAGCCTCAGCCTCCAGCTCCAACACCCACCACTAACCTTTACCCCCCACCATCCTTCAGCCCCCACCAACCTCACCCACCACAAACCTCCACCCCCCCCCCCCCCCCCCGCAACCTCCAGCTCAGCCTCAGCCTTCACCAACCTTCAGCCCCCACCATCCTTCACCCCACACCAACCTCACCCACCACAAACCTCCACCCACCCCCCCGCTAGGCTCCACCAGCTCCAACACCCACCTCCATGCCACGCCAGCCTCAGCCTCCACCAGCCTCAGGCACCAGCCTCTACCCCCACCTCCACCAGCCTCAGCCCCCACCTCCACCAGCCTCAACCCAGTGCCCCTTGCGTCTGCTGTGTTCTGGATCAGTTCCACCGGATTTAAATTGGACTCAGGGGGCTGATCCACATCACCGTGACTGGGACCGCTGGTGGTGGTGGGAGATCATGTCACGAACACTTGGCAATCAGTGCCAAGGCTGGCAACATGGATGTTTGTTTGTTTGTTTAGTTTATTGCCATTTTAACAACTGTGGTCATTAATGGCCATTACAGATTAAAATAAATAAATAAACATATAAATATTAATCAAGTTGCTGGCAACATGGAAATGCCAAAACCAAAGCACGCGATTAATGCCGAGGCTGGAGGCTGGAGACTGGCTATGTGTAGAGGGCAAATGAAACTTCATGAATAGGCAATGATCCGTGCCAAAGCTAGATACATGGACATGGAAAACAAAACAACAACTTCAGAGGCTGCAGATAAACCACAAGATGAATACGAGTTTACGAGTTTCTTCAACAAAATCCCTGCTCAGCTTTCTAAGAATCTAGCCATGTATGCTAGTTTTTGAGTACATGTTTCCAAAATGGGTCATTAATTTAATCCCCATTCTGCTAATATCCACATTGTCCCCATCCACTGCATGGTTGGGCTAAAGCTAACTGGTTATAAACCTACAGCTTAGGAGGGGGGGGTTCAATCAATGACACATGACTACTGCTCATAGAAGCCATAGAAGAAACACTGGCAGGACAGAAGGCAAGAGATAATTCTATGCCGGAAATGACCAAAAGTGTCAAAGTTATTTTGACTATCTACTGGTAAATGTTGAATGTAGCCTATTGTCCCACGCCTCATTTCAGGCACCAAGCCTGAGATCTTTCAGCCTTGCATTCATCATAACTACTTACAAACAATGCTGTTGGTTTTTAAACAACAATAGGACTTTGAGGAGCAAATTATGCCAATGATACAATCAAAAAGCGAATGATTATGCCAATGTTCAACTTTATCAGTAAATTGTATACATAGACAATCAAACAACAAACATACTTATCTATCTAGTCATCGGGTCCCAGACTAGTGGACACACACACACACAGATCCCAGACTAGTGGACACACACACACACACACACACACACACACACGCACGCACACGCACGCACACACGCACACACGCACACACGCACACACGCACACACACGCACAGACCAAGAGTAGCAGGTAGCACCTACAATCTCTAGTTGTAATGGCATGCAACAGCTGATCCAACACAGTTACACAAACACCTTTTAATCAGATGGCCATACATTACCTTGGTCTATTACGCTCTAAACACCAGCCCTATATAGCATACAGCTAGGCAGACAGAGACTCACACAATATCACACACACACACACCTTGGTCTATTACGCTCTAAACACCACACCTATATAGCATACAGCTAGGCAGACACAGACACTCACACAATATCACATACAAACACACACACACAGGTGCACTGCACACACACACACACACACCCTTACACACATACCTGGACAAGGCACACACAAACAGAAACACATACACAGCAATGCAAACACAAACACACACACCTGCACACAGACACTTACACACATACCTATACAAGGCACACACAAACACAAACACATACACAGTGACGCACACACAAAGATACACACACCTGCACAGAGACACTTACACACATATCTAGACATGACACACAAAAACACATTGATGCACAAAGACATACACATATTTTCACACAGACACTTACACACACACAGACAAGGCATACACATACACGGCAACGCACACATAAAGACAGTCACCTGCACACCTAGACAAGACACACACAAACACATACATAGTGATGCACACACAAAGACACACACACACACACACACACACACACACACACACACACACACACACACCTTGTCCCACTCTCCCTCCATAATGTGGTTGCGGAACTTTGTGGCTGATGGGTGCTCCAGTCTGCAGCCTGACTCCTGCATCAACAGGTCCACCGTCTGACTGCAGAGACACAGACAGAGAAAACGACAGGGAGAGAGGGATGAATGGATGGATGAGAGGAAGGATGAATGGACACAGAAAGAAAGAGAGAGAGGGAGACAGAGGGGGTGAACACAAGGGAGAGTTAGACAAGATGAAAAAGAGAGAGACACAAAGAGAAGAGGTGAATGAGGTTGGGGGGGGGGTAAGATGAACACAGTGCAAACAATAAAGAGAGAGAGGGAGAGAGAGACAGAGATAGATAGAAAAGAAGAGACAGACGAAGAGGGGGAGACAAAAAGACAGTTGTTCAGTAACGTGTTAACAAGACTGGCATATCGCTCCTCACTGCAGCATGTGCGCATACACCAGCATGCACCCCCCCCACCCCCTCCTCCCCTACCCACACACTCATGTCCTGCGATTTGGGGAGGGGGGGCACAACGGCACCATGACATCATCGTCAGGTAGGGGGTAAAAGAGTGGCGCAGCACGCTATCCTCTGACGAGACAGCGTCGCGCTGCCTGAAACACTCGCGACCCTGGTGCATCACCACCATCAGCACGCCTGCACCGGATCGGTGCCGGACCGAGCAGAGGCAAGCCCGAAATACCGAAAGCAGACACCAGCTATAATTAGGTTCACCCTCGCGCTGTCGGTAATGTGAAACAGCTGGCTTACCGTGCTGTGGACGGCATGAAACCGTAGAGGCTCACTGATTCAGGGGTCCTTTCGGAGTGGGGGATGTGTATTTAATCTGTGATTACCGTGTTATTAAACAAAATGACACAAGAAAGGGGATTCCGGGGATGTGAATGTACATGCCCCAATTAAATAAGGTGTGTGTCTGTGTGTGTGTGTGTGTGTGTGGCTTTACAACAATTATGGGCCACTGGGACTGGGTCCAGAACTCCGAAAGGCCCAAATGAAACAAGGATCTGGACATGGAATTAGGCACGACAGCAAAAGCCTAACAACCTG
>CM059282.1:28982010-28987010 GCA_030347295.1 Setipinna tenuifilis | reverse complement strand
CAAACACACCCATACACACACACACAGACACACACACACACACACACAAACACACATACACACACACACACTCACAGTAAAAATACAGTGGTATGTACAATAAGCACGAAATACAAAAAGGTTATACAAACGCACAGACACAGACAGAAAGACACACACACACACAGTAAAAATACAGTGGTATGTACAATGAGCATGAAATGCATAAAGATTAGACATACGCACAGACACAAACAGACAGACACACAGACACAGACACACACAGACACACACACAGTAAAAATACATTTGTATGTACAATGAGCATGAAATACATAAAGATTAGACAAACACAGACACAGACAAACACACAGACACAGAAACACACACACACACAAACACACACACACACACACACACACACACACACACAGGCGATGTTAGAGCCATCAGGTGTGCTCACATTGTCGAAGTCGGAGATGATCTCGTTGAGGATGCGTAGGCACTCGATGCCTCCGTTGTTGATGCCCTCCTCAGTGTAGAAGTCCGCAAAGTTGGGGATAGAGGCAAACATCACCCCGATCTCATCATAGGACTGACTATACAGCTCCTGTACACACACACACACACACACACACACACACACACACACACACACACACACACACACACATGGCACAGCAAATAGACAGGCACACACATACACACAAAACCATGTTTGGTCAGAAGTGGGTGTCAATGCAAAGCAAATGTCATTATATGACATACCTATTAAAATGTTAAAAATTGGTGTAAATTAAATATCATTAAATATCAGTGTGTTCATGCACATACATGTTACAAGTTACACCCATGCAGGTGCTTCTGCATAAACTCACACACACACACACACACACACACACACACACACACACACACACACACACACTTTCAGGTACACACCTCTTCCCTCTTCTTGGAGCCCAGGAAGTGTTTGGCAGGTGCTTCTGCATAAACTCACACACACACACACACACACACACACACACACTTTCAGGTACACACCTCGTCCCTCTTCTTGGAGCCCAGGAAGTGTTTGGCCACATGTTCGGGCAGCATGTTGATGACGAGGGCCTCGTTGTAGCGCCTCATCTCCTCCACCTGCTCCTTCTGCCCACGCACCGCCACACGCCACACAAACAGCTGCCGCGCCTGACGCTCCACCTGGGAGAGACAGACAGGTACATAGATATAACACTACCACACCTGGGAGAGACAGACAGGTAGACTGATATAGCACCGCCATGCGCCACACAAACAGCTGACGCGCCTGACGCTCCACCTGGAGAGAGAGACAGGGAAAAATAGATATAGCACCACCACACCTGGGAGAGACAGACAGGTAGACTGATATAACACCACCACACCTGGAGAGAGACAGGTGGACAGATATAGCACCGCCACACAAACAGCTGACAAGCCTGACGCTTCACATGCAGAGAGAGACAGACAGGTAGATAGATATAGCACCAGCACACCTGGAGAGAGAGACAGGTAGACAGATATATAGCGCCTGATGCTCCACCTGTGGAGAGACAGACAGGTAGACAGATGTAGCACTGCCACACCTGGGGAGAGAGACAGGGAGGCTGATATAGCAGCTGCCGCTACACCTAGAGAGAGAGACAGGTAGATAAATATGTAGCACCACCACATGCCACACACACAACTGATGCCCCTGCCACTCCACCTGGAGAGAGAGAGACAGGGAAAAATAGATATAGCACCAGCACACCTGGGAGAGAGAGAGACAGGTAGATAGATATAGCACTGCCACACCTGGAGACAAGGTAAGGTTGGAGAGAGACAGGGAGAGAGATATAGAAAGATATAGGGGGCGAGAGAGAGAAAGAGAAAGAGAGATAGAGAGAGAGAGAGTGTGTGTGTGTGTGTGTGTGTGAGAGAGAGAGAGAGAGAGAGAGAGAAAGAGAGAGAGAGATAGGGAAAGAGAATGCTGGGGGGGCAGAGAGACAGGAGGAGGGGTGAAGAGACACAGAGGGAGAGATATAAAGACATATAGGGGCGTGAGAGAGACAAAGAGAAAGAGAGATAGAGAGAGTGTGTGTGTGAGACAGAGAGAGAGAGAGACAAGTGTAGGGTTAAAGAGAGACACAGGCAGAGAGATACAGGAGGTGAGAGAGAGATAGATAGAGAGAGTGTATGTGTGAGAGAGAGAAAGAGAAAGAGAATGCTGAGGGGGGGACAGGGGGAGGGGTGAAGAGAGAGACAGAGGGAGAGATATAAAGAGATAGGGGTGTGTGTGTGAGAGAGAGAGAGACAAGTGCAGGGTTGAAGAGAGACACAGGGAGAGAGATACAGGAGGCGAGAGAGAGATAGAGAGAGTGAGAGTAAGATAGAGAGGGAGGAAGGGATAAAAAAACAAGGGATGGGTGGAAGATAGAGAAAGAGAAAGAGAGATAGGGGTGGGGGAGAGAGAGAGAGACAGGAGTTTGGGGCAGGAGGAAGAAAAGTGTCTGTGTATGTCCATGCTTGTGGGGCTATTAGAATTTCTGTGTGTGTGTGGTGAGTGTGTGTGTGTGTGTGCATGTGTGTTCATGTCTGTGTGTGTCGGTCTGTCTGTGTATGTGTATGCGGCTGTGAATGTGTCGTTTGTGCATGTGTGTGTGTGTGTGTGTGTGTGTGTGTGTGTGTGTGTGTGTGTGTGTGTGTGAGTATGATTGTCTCTGGATACTTACATGTCGGGTGAAGTAGTAGAGACTGAGCATCATAATGATGATCATCACAGTCATCAAGTACTTCGAGGGCACCACAGGACTCCTACACACACACACACACACACACACCACACACACACCGGCACACACACACACACATATGCACGCACGCACACACACACACACACCGGCACACACACACACACACACATGCAAACATAACAATCATCATTATCATTACCATCATCAAGTACTTAGCAGACACCGGAGAACTCCTTCACACACAGACACACATGCACACGTGCACACATGAACACACACGCGTGCGTGCACACACACACATGCAAACATAACAATCATCATTATCATTACCATCATCAAGTACTTAGGAGGAACCTGAGAACTCCCACATACACAGACACACACGCACACGTGCACACACATACACACACACATGAGTTTTGTAAAGTACTTCAGAAGGGAGCTCAGAACCTTATCTTTATGCACAACTCAGCACAGCACAGATACACACTTAATACAACTATATGAGGCACACATATGTGTGTGACAGCTCCAGACATGGCAAGACAAGGTCATGAAAAGGTCATGAAAAGGTCATTTCAGGAAGGTGCCAACTGTCCCCCAGCAGAGGAGGTTACCTGTAGTCCCTGTAGCGCACGAGGTCGTAGATGTCATAGGTGTGTCTCCAGCTGTAGATGTTGACCGCACCGGTTGCCACGACGACCAGCAGCATGAGGGCCAGTTTGATGAGGTGGCTGACCTGCACCAGCATGCTGGTCGCCACTAGCAACAGCACGGCCATGAAGCTGTAGTGTTTGGGGTTCTCCGCGCACCCCCCGTCGCCTAGCAACCCCAGCGACACCCCCGAGGTGCCATTCAGCAGGAGGAGGGAGGGGGGCTCACAGCTCAACTGGAACACACACACACACACACACACACACACACACACGACCTCACACACACACACATACACACACACACACACACACACACACACACACACATGCAGGCACGCAGGCACACCCGCACAAATCACAACAAACACATCATAAGCACATACACACACAGACACACATGTGTGCACACATACTGATGCACGCACACAGATACAAATATGTTTTCCCAGCTTACAATATAGAAATCGTAAACAGATACACACACACACATACATACACACACACAGACACATACACACGCACATACACGTACACACACACACACACACACACACACACACACAGACAAACACACACACACACACACACACAAACACACACACACACAGACAAACGCACATACGCACACACACGAACACACACACGCACACACACACACACCATGTACATACTACTGATTGGAGCGAAGAGGGGAGGCTAACTGACCATATCGGCGACCTCAGCCATGGTCAGCACAAAGATGGCCGCCGCTGCCCAGATGTTGCGGGCCCAGCGAGTGCGGTCGATCCAGAGGGAGAAGGACACCAGCCTCTCTGGGAACAGCTGCAACACACACAGCAGCAGTTTGCGGCAGGAGGAAGAAAAGTGTGTGTGTATGTCCATGCTTGTGGGGCTATTAGCATTCCTGTGTGTGTGTGGTGAAGTGTGTGTGTGTGTGAGTGTGTCTACACTCACACACACACACAAAAATTCGGGACAGTCCCGAAATCTAAGCTGTTGTCCCGAATCCCGAATCCAGCCCTAAATGTCCTGAAAATTACACTCAGACAGAATACTGAGTAGTTGTGTTCTGATAAACTTTAAAACCCTTCATGGAGAGGTTGAGCTGACTGCATGCGGCCCCTCATGCTGTGCAGCCCCAGTTACAATGTATTTATTGTTTATGTTTTGACATTCCTCAATTAGGCACAAATATGCACTACGATGAGGTAATTCTTACATATGACTGCAAGTGTGATTCTGAACAGAACTGTTTGCTGAACGGGAAGTGTCCAAAGCAGAGGGGAGGTAGGGAACATAGCTACATAGTCACTACTGGAATACAGCATGGAGATAGCCTGGTAAAGCAGCCTCTCATACTTCACTGCACTTCATTTGGGGTCTGGCTGTGGTCTCATGGACATGGTTGTCTCAGGCAGAATCTTGCCTGACCAATCAGCGAACAATTTCTTCCTGGAGGTATAGACTCTGCTGTGGTTTAAAACAATTGGATCTGCCTTTACCCAATCGTTAACATCTGGTCATGGCTCCCTCTGCTCACTGATTGGCCAGGCAAAATTCTGCCTGAGACAACCATGTCAATAAAACCACAGCCAGACCCTCTGTATGA
>CM059282.1:28964510-28972010 GCA_030347295.1 Setipinna tenuifilis | reverse complement strand
TGAGCAGCCAGATGGCGCCGGGTAGGACGGTGCGGACGCCCGGGCGGCGGGGGGGGCGGAGGCGGAAGAGGGCGTACAGCGCCACGTCCACGCCCAGCCCCACGGCGGCCGCCGCGATCGTCCCACGCTTGTCCGCGGAGTACTGCACGGCGCACATGATGATCACGTAGGCGTTGAAGAGCGCCGCGAACACCAGCAGCACCAGGAGGGTCTCCTGCCGCTGGCGCTGGAAGTACATCTGGTAGAGTCTCTCCAGGGAGGCCGGCGAGAAGGTGGGCCGCATGAAGCGAGGGAGACAGCGGCCGCAGGTGTCTCCTCCACCTGTGCTCTCCTCCGCCACCCCCACCACCGCCCCCACCACCGCCGCCATCTCCTCCTCGGTCCGGTCTGCGGCTCCTCGGCTGGTGTCCGAGGAGAAAGCGCCGGGCTGCTCTGTGTCTGTGAAGACTCTGTTCTGGGACATTTTGGTAACTCCAAGATAAAGATCCGATGTTTAGTTTGTTCAGGTCAGAAATACTGAATCAGATAGTTCAGTCTGTTGCCATACATGGTTTCATTACATTACATTTACATTACACTTAGCTGACGCTCTTATCCAGAGCAACTTACAGGTATTCACAGGGTTTAGTTACAGTCCCTGGAGCAGTGTGGGGTTAGATGTCTTGCTCAAAGGCATTTCAACCATGGGTAGGGTGGGATTTGAACCTGCAACCCTCCAATCCAAAGACCTGCAGTGTTCCTCACTCCTCACAGTATCTCCACAGTGTTATATGCATGGACATCCGCATGTCTGATTACCACAAATAAGGTACAATCTGCTGGACAGGTGGCTCAAGATAATATAAACCATGCAAAGTTCCAAACCTCAGAATTCGACTTCTGTTCTGAATACATCTCTTGCGCGTTTGCGTAAATCCTCTCATATGTGTGTGTGCAGCGGATACACACTGCACCACTGAACTTGCTCGCTCCTCCGGAGGATGGCACGTGGGACACGAAGCATGCCGGTCCTCAGTGATGCTTGAAGGAGCGTCTCGCGCCCCAACCCGCTACCTGGCGCTACATGCGCGCGGATGTTTCCCTGGTGATCGGCAAAAGCGCCCGCGCTTTACTCCTCAAAAGCATCTTCCTTGTCAAGATGTTTCAGTTTTTCGTAAAAAAACAAAAAAAAACTTCATCAACCGCTGTCCACTCACGACATCTTCACAGAAAATGTAGGCTATGTTAGGTATATTATGGAGTTTTATGAAATATGAGCTAAATTATCCTCCTGATTCTAGACCAATAAAACAACCACACGCACGCATAATCTTAAGATATAAATTATTCCTAAAGCCCCAAATGTATGTTTTTGAAGCTTGCTAGCAACATTACCTCGTTATTCTTTGTTATCCTCTCTCCTGCTGCGTATGTCGGTGTCTGTCTCTCGTGCAGAAACTGTTGCTACCACGCGCCGTAATTGAGTCCCTCCGGTGCGTCCTGTGGGGGGTGGCACGAGCAGGTGGGGCCCGCCCACTCTCAGTGATGCCGCGCGACAAAACACTCACTTTCATAATTGCCTATGAACCGTCTAATCAGTGCGCTCATTAGAAAATGATCTAAACACACACACACACACACACACACACACAGTGGCGGTTCTATAGTGTTTTACGCCCCGGGCGAGACCACCTCTCAGCATCCCCCCCCCCGAAACAAATACACCAAACATTAAAGTTAAAAAAATACATTATTTAAAATGGTTAATAAATAAATACCACAACCATTATTAAACAAAGATTTGTGCAATGGCTGCAGATGGCTCTACATTCAGAATTAAAAGACAAAATATATAGGAATTCTACTGAAATACAGTTTTGAACTTAGTACAAAAAACTGCATATATAAATTAGGTTTATGTAGGCCTACGTGTAAATCACGGGTACATTTAAAATTCACTCTATTTTACATTTATAAAGGTTTCATATGGGAGAACAAAAACATTGTGTACAGAGTTTGAAATAAATAGGAAGAGGGAAAATCTACGTAACAGTAAGATTGTTTCTTTTCATATTAGTTTCACCAGCAGATGTTGCCCTTGGCCTATGAACCTGCAAACCGACGAGAACTATGTACTTGTGACTGAGGGCAACCGCAGCATAGCTAGCTAGCAACCTAAGGAAGAAAGTGCTAGTCTTATCCGAACGTTAACTGAAAACAGTCGAGTGACCATGATGAATTGCTTTCAAATATCCATATCCATATTTATATCCACAACCTAAACTAGCTAGCCAGCATCAATCATTTACAACTTTAATCATTTGCAACACTTGTTAACACAGTCTGAACATTGCTAGTAGCCTGGGAGCGAACGTTACAAAGTTTGTTGACGGTAAGGAGCAAGGGCTACAAAATGAACTTTTTATTACCGGTATTATGATTTATTTATTTAAAACACTGTCTTATCTGCAAGCGTGAGATTCATCTCGCTTTCTATTCTTTTTTCCGCTCCCGACTTTAGATATCTTTTCAAGGCCCTGTCCAAACATTTGTCTGCCAAACTTAAACTAAGACTGAGCAATAATCGACCAGACCACTGAAAGGTGGGGGAGGGGGGCACCAGGAGGAGAATGGAGAAGGAGAGGAGCAAATTGACCTATGTTGCTTTTGTATTGCTTAAAATAAATATTAACATGCTTTGCACATTTTTAAAATATCCTTACTAGCACGTACCTAGCCTATTGTGATGATTTTTTCACGAGCCAATTTTTTTGATGGTGCCCCCACAAGCACTTGGTGCCCTACGCACTCTGCGTTATGTGGGGGTGTGGAGCTACGGCACTGCCCCCGAGACAGAGAGACACGCTGCTTCTGTGCATGCCACCTTCTCAGCAAGCAAGGGCGCCTGCAGTTCGCCATTGTGCCGATTTCAGCATTACAGGGGGCGCCAATGTGCCGATTGCAGCGATATGACAAACGGAGCTTTTTATTTTATTTTTTTTCCCCAAGCGCTCGTGGCGCCCCCCACGAAATGGCGCCCCGGGCGGCTGCCCGGTTCGCCCGTGCCTAAAACCGCTACTGCACACACACAGCCGAACACCGCACTGCGAGGATGCACCTGCGGTATCAGCCACACGGGGGCAGCGCGTGCAGAGGAATGACTACGTGCGTGCTCACCTGAGGATTCGCTATTGTATACGTTTATGGGATGCAAACACCACAAATACCAAACGCTCACATCCCTGTCACGGACAAACACCCCACACGTATCATATACACTAAAACACACACACACACACACACACACACACACACACACACACACACACACGAACACCACTTACTCAATTAATAAAACACTCCACACACACACACACACACAAATTCCTGTCACAAACCCCCCACACATATGATATACACTTAGCATACCCTTGCGCACACAAGCACACACAAACACCACTTACTCAGCTGTCAAGACACACACACACACACACACACACACAAATGCTTAAAAAGTCAGCAGGCGTATCAGAAATAAGGGTCAGACTCAGATAGCTGAATTCTTGAGAAGAGACACTCATCTGATCTTTTGCGTGCACATGCAAACACACACGCACACACATAAACACACACACACACACACACAAAAAGGCAGAAGATGGGCACTTATCTGATTTTTTGCCCATGCACACACACACACACACTCAAGAAAGCAGAAGAGACACTCATCTAATCTTTTGCACGCGCATGCAAACACACACACACACACACACACACACACACAAACACACACACACACATAAACACACACACAAACACACACACAAACACACACACACACACACACACACACACACACACCACACACACACTCACACTCACACACACATAAACACACACACACAAGCAAAAGAGAGGCACTCATCTGATCTTTTGCTTTGGCAAAACTAAAATTAATCACATTCAGCATACATATATTATTGTACTGGTTTAGGAGAGAGAGTGAGAGAAAGAGAGAGAGAGGGTGTGTGTGTGTGTGTGTGTGCCAGAGTGTGTGTGAGAGAGGAGGGTCGGGGGGAGGAGTGGAGGTGAAGAGAGGAAGAGGAGGAGGGATGGAGAATGAGAGAAGAGAGTGAGAAAGAGATGGAGGTGGAGAGATGAAGAGGGAAGATAAGGACAAAGAGAGAGAGGGGGGGGGGGAGAGAGAGATGGAGGAAGAAAGAGAGAATGTTAGAGCTCTCTATATGATATGACACAATATCCACTTTGTTGTCAGATTAGACTAAAATGTGTCCTGCATCCCCACTAGTCAGTTCAGCAGGAGATTTACACATAGCCACACATCTGTGGTCCTCCATGATGTCACTGCCAATGGCAACCTCTCCACGGCGACTGTCTCTGTGGCTGCATGGTACCGTGACAACCCGAATCAAAACAGACTGCTGGGCCTCACCTGCGATAACCCTGCAGGCAAAGACAAGGACACCTCATTTAATATGATTATTTCTTGAAATTGCTAATTGTATGTATGTATGTATGTATGTATGTATGTATGTATGTATGTATGTGTGTATGTATGTGTAAGGATCCACTTTCTCAGACCAACGATGAAACTAAGTGTGGACGAAGGTTTTCGCATGTTCTGGACTTACATGATAGAATAATCATAGACATATGCATTAGAATAGCGAACATTAGAGTAACACAATATTTATCTGACTCCATGAAATAATAAGATTACCTCCAATGTCACTATACAGCATAAGGGCTAATAACACAGTAATGGCATGGCACACAAGGAGATATATATGAATGGTAAATGAATGAACAGTTTATTAACCAGAGGTAAGTTAACAGTTACAATTAACACAGATTCACTGTAATGACCAAATAAACCAGATGTATAAAGTAAATCAGAGAGAAGGAGAGAGAGAGGGAGAGAGAGAAATACACACAGCGTGTGGGAGCGTCATAGCAGAAAGACAACTCAAAGAGGTTTTCCCTAACTTTCCCTTAAGTACCCAACCTGATGCCATTTGGTCACTGGTGTTGGATGTCTTGAACATACAATGAGGTGTTATCTTGGGGGCAGGGGCTGCTGAGAGCCCACTGTCCCACACTACCGGGAAACCAGCTGTTGGCAGGGCATAGATAAGAACACAGTAGGTGGGTCACACCTACCTAAACACAAGAGCATGCATCGGGGGAGCTCCTCTGAGGAGGCACCCTTTATTGTGATAACATACATTCCTCTGTTGCACTGATTCAGAGTAGTCATCCTTAAATCCAGAACCTTACATATGTATGTATGTATGTATGTATGTATGTATGTATGTATGTATGTATGTATGTATGTATGTATGTATGTATTCAACTGCTTTAATTATTTTTTCACAGAACTACAGCAATTTGGTCAAAAGTGTATTGTTTTGAATGTGTTTGATTACAAACAAAGTGACATTATTTATTGTAATTTGGGGAAAGGACAGATTTCCTTCTTTACGCACCAGGGCACTCCATCCGTGCTCCTCAGGTGAAGAAATGAAACCCTGGCCTGTGTCCCCCAGAAAGGGGCCCTACTAGACATTGTGCCCCCTCTCCCCCCTAAAAAGAAAATAATTTTGGGCCCCCACCTCAACCATATCATAGTCCTCCATGGGCCCTTGTGAGGGCTGGGCTGGGTCTGGGTCTGGCCACTCTAAATTGTCCTGACCCCCTCTCCTTCTTACAAGTTGTGTGGTCAATGTCAAACATCTCATTCCTATGTCTTATTAAAAGCTTGAGATTGAGAAGCTGAGTGGTTCGGTGGTTTGGTTACCTACTACAAGATCATTACAATGTAATAGCGCCCATCACGTTCACATTACATGACCAGAAATGTCACTGCAGAGACTTCGGGATCGTCTCAGCTCCCAGACCATCCCTGAATTCCTACACTACGCTGGAAATATGCATACACCACACCCAGCGGTGCACGACTCTGCTAAGCAGAGTTTCTGATGACTAGAGGTTCTCATTCATAGAAAAGGTCAGTGACTGATGGGTGCGCGGCAGTCTTTCAGAAGTTCAGACCGGAGCAAGTACAAGGTCGTCTCTGCACAGCTCCGCAGATAAGGAAATGCAAACACTCGTCTTTACAGAAACAACAACAGCAGCAGAGTCATCCGGCTTGATCATGTGACCACAGGGTCATATGACAAGACCACGTTCACATGTGACTACCGCGACTATTCAGTTTCTGAAAAGACCAGTCTGTCAGCGAAAGGATACGGAATTCAACTTGGGATTCTGGCCAGGAGGCACCGATATCTGGAGCTGCGTATAACCACGACGGGGTACCGCACCGGAGGTTGGGAAAGAAGTTACAAACACCGCTGCAACCTGGGTGTTTCTAGTCGCTACACTTTTCCTTGTGGAAATACAGTAAGTATGTTTTGAAATACCGAAATACTGCTCTTCTTTTGCATCATTGGGCGTCTGTGTAGGTGTTCTGTTTAGCTCATGTCTCGGAGGAAAGCTCATAGTAAACTAATTTTCTTTCCTCGCCAATTAAGTACGTTGAGAAGGAAAGCCTAGAGCGCAGTTCCTCAAATGTAGTTTAAAGTTATCTGCACGTTACCACTTCTGCATAGCCTACCTATTGAACGCCGCAGTCAACCGCTTTCACAAACAAGAACTAAACATCTTGCAGAGCATCCCCGCACACAAACACACTTTCCAGCCGAGATTGGCATTCGTCGAAAGTGTGTAATAGACCATGACAACGATGATGATAAGGAACACAGTCTGGTTACAAGATGACACGGTGCCTCTACCAACGGTCCCTCAGGTTGTGAGAAGGCAGTTACAGACAGGCAGACAGACAGGTAGACAGACAGACAGGCAGGCAGACAGACAGGCAGACAGGTAGACAGGTAGACAGACATCCTTGACTCGGTAGCCCTTGTTGAAACAGCCTTGGGCAACAGGATGTAGACATTGGCAAGCAGAGCTTGATTGACAGACAGATCGACAGATAGATCTTTGACAGACAAGCAAAACTTTACTCTGCTGTTGTATTCATATATATAAATATACACATTTAATCAGTGCTGTATTACAAATCAGGCTCTTTCTGTTGCATTTTGTTTCTGTTCACTGTTGTCTTTGCATGTTATGGATAGATGTTTCTTTTTTGTTGTGTGGTTTTATTGTGTGTGTGCACTGTGTGAGAATGTGTGGTTTCACTGTTTGAATGTCACACCAGTTGTTCCTGGTGAAACAACCCATCTCACTATGTACTATGTATATGACTGCAATAAAACACATGTGACTTGACTTGACAGTGACTGTTCACTGACAGACAGACAGACAGAGACACAGACAGACAGATAAAAACGCAAAAGTAGGGGAAGCCACTGGTTACAGAATAGGTAGAATAGTAGCAAATGAGAGAAAGGCAGACAGTCAAACAGATGGGATGGTGTGGTCAGTGTGTGTCTGACCTGCTCAAACACTCATTGGTCAGTGTGTGTCTGACCC
>CM059282.1:28957010-28962010 GCA_030347295.1 Setipinna tenuifilis | reverse complement strand
AGGAGGCTTTGGCTAAGATGTAACTGGGGTCGGCTCACAGAGTGTGTTGTGTGTGTGTTTGTTGTGTATGTGTGTGTGTGTGTGTGTGTACGGTAGAGGAGAGGAGAAGAGATGAGAGGTTAGCAGGGGGGAGGAGGAGAGGAGAGGAAGAGAAGGAGAAAAGAGTTAAGCTAAGCTGTAACTGGGGTCGGTTCACAGAGTGTGTCGTGCTGTAACTCACGATGTGTTTCTGTTGGCACAGAATGCTCTGCTCTTTAATAAGGCCTACACACACAGACACACACACACACACACACACACACAAACACGTTTCTGTTAGTACAGAATGCTCTGCTCTTTAATAAGGCCTACACACACACACAGACACACACAGACACAGACACACACACACACAGACACACACACACACGTTTCTGTTAGCACAGAATGCTCTGCTCTTTAATGAGGCGTACACACACACACACACACACACACACACACACACACACACACACGTTTCTGTTAGCACAGAATGCTCTGCTCTTTAATGAGGCCTACAGACACACACACACACACGTTTCTGTTAGCACAGAATGCTCTGCTCTTTAATGAGGCCTACAGACACACACACACACACACACACACACACACACACGTTTCTGTTAGCACAGAATGCTCTGTCTTTAATTAGCCCTGTCAAACACGCCCTGCCTTTGGTGTGTGTGATGCCGTTCGAATGTCTGCTGCGGCTGCACACTGCATGTACGATAGTGTGTGTGTCACACTGTGTGTGTGTATGATGGTGTTGCACTGTTTGTGTCCTGTGTGTGTGTGTGTGTCTGTGTGTGTGTGTGTGATGACACTTGTCTGGGGTGTGTGTGTATGATGACATTTGATTGTGTTGTGTGTAGGGTGGTATTGGCACTGCCTGTGTGTGTGTGTGTGTGTGTGTGATAACTTTTGGACTCTCTGTGTTGTACGTGTATGGTAGTACTGACACAGTGTCTGTGTTGTGTCTGTATGTGATGATCTTTGCACTGTCTCTGTTGTGTGTGTGATAGCTTTTGCACTGTGTGTGTGTGTGTGTGTGTGTGTGTGTGTTGATATTGGCACTGCTTTTTGTGCGTGTTAATGATGGACCGGTGTGTATTTTCATTTATTGGTTGCTAGTATGTTTTTGTGTGATATTCACATTTATTGTGTGCATGTGTTTCTGTGTGTGTATTTGTATTTGTATGCATGCGTATACGCACGTACTGTGTGTGTGTGTGTGTGTGTGTGTGTGTGTGTGCGCACATCCAGAAAAAAGCCCTCAGTCCTGGCATTGATTTGATCTGTGATGACTGATGAGTGTTGATTTGTGACATGTGTATATGCACGTACTGTGTGTGTGTGTGTGTGTGTGTGTGTGTGTGTGTGTGTGTGATGACTGATGGGTGTTGATTTGCAGTAGCTGTGCTGGAATAACTTTGTGTCTCTCAGAAGAATAATGTCAGTTTTGGGCCCAAACTCCATAAAACAGTCTGACTGTGTTTGCTCCTCCATGGCATACACACTAATGAACACACACACACACACACACACACACACACACACACACACACACACACACACACACATGCTCTCTCTCTCTCTCCCTCTCTCCTTCACCCAAACAATGTGCGTACATGCACTCTGTCACACTCTGTCTCCCTACTTGTACGTGCATGTACACACACACACACACACACACTTTCTCTCTCTCTCTCCATCCATCTCTCTGTCAACTGTCCATCGATCAGTCTCAGTGCTGCAGCATTCTTGTCTGTCTGCCAGCAGTGTGTGTCTGTACCTCTACCAGATGATGCGTGTGTGTGTGTGTGTGTGTGTGTGTGTGTGTGGTGTTTGTGTCCAGACCAGAACTCTTTCAGATTGTGTGTGTGTGTGTGTGCATGTGTGTGTCATGTTTGTGTCCAGACCAGACCTCTTCCAGATTCTGTGTGTGTGTGTGTGTGTGTGTGCATGTCTCCAGACGTGTCCCTCTTTGCTCTGTGCTCCTTCTCTTTTTTTCTCCTCATCTTTCTCTCTACCCTTCTCCTCTATCACCTCCTCCTCATCTGTTCCTCTTCCCCTTTTTCTCTCCTCTCCTCCTCTCCTGTCCTCCTCCTCTCCTCTCATCCCCTCTCTCCTTTCCTTCTCCTCTATTCCTCTCCTCTCCTCCTTCTACTGTCCTCTCCTCCCCTCCTTCTCCCTTCTCTCCTTTCCTTCTCCTCCTCTCCTCTCCTCCTCCTCTCCTCTCATCCACTCTCTCCTTTCCTTCTGTATTCCTCTCCTCTCCTCCTCCTCTCCTCCCCTCTCTCCTTTTCTTCTCCTCTATTCCTCTCCTCTCTTCTCCTCCTCTCCTCTGCTTTCTTCTCCTCCTAGCCTTTTCTCTCCTCTCCTCTGCTCTCCTGTCCTCCTCCTCCCCTCCTCTCCTCCTCTCCTCCCCTCTCTCCTCCTCCTCTCCTCCTCAGTGAGAGTCTCTTCATGGACATGGCTGACATCCTCCTCATCTGTTTCTCTTCCTCTTCTTCTCCTCTCCTCCCCTCTCTCTCCTCCTCTCCTCCTCTCCTCCCCTCTCTCCTCCTCCTCTCCTCTCCTCCTCTCCTCCTCCTCTCCTCCTCTCTTCTCCTCCACAGTGAGAGTCTCTTCATGGACATGGCTGACATCCTCTTCATCTGTTCCTGTTCCTCTTCTCCTCTCCTCCCCTCTCTCCTCTCCTCTCCTCCCCTCTCCTCTCCTCTCCTCCCCTCTCCTCCTCTCTCCTCCCCTCTCTCCTCCCCTCCTCCCCTCTCTCCTCTTCTCCTCCTCTCTCTCCTCCTCCTCCTCCCCTTTCCTCCTCTCCTCTCCTCTCCTCCTCCTCTCCTCCTCAGTGAGCGTCTCTCCTCCCCTCTCTCTCCTCCTCCTCTCCTCCTCAGTGAGCGTCTCTTCATGGACATGGCTGACATCCTCCTCATCTGTTCCTCTCCTCCCCTTTCTCTCCTCCTCTCCTCCTCTCCTCCTCCTCTCTCCTCCCCTCTCCTTCTCCTCTCTTCTCCCCTCTTCTCCTCCTCCTCTCCTCCTCAGTGAGCGTCTCTTCATGGACATGGCTGACATCCTCCTCATCTGTTCCTCTCCTCCCCTCTCTCTCCTCCTCTCCTCCTCCTCTCTCCTCTCCTCTCCTTCTCCTCTCTTCTCCCCTCTTCTCCTCCTCCTCTCCTCCTCAGTGAGCGTCTCTTCATGGACATGGCTGACCGCTTGGCAGAGGACGGCTGGCGTGAGCTGGGCTACGAGTACGTCAACATAGATGACTGCTGGTCCTCCATGGACAGGGACGCCAACGGACGCCTGCAAGCCGACCCCAAACGGTGAGTGTGTGTGTGTGTGTGTGTGTGTGTGTGTAGGATGACTGCTGGTCATCCATGGACAGGGACGCCAACGGACGCCTACAGGCCGACCCCAAACGGTGAGTGTGTGTGTGTGTGTGTGTGTGTGTATGCGTGTGTGTGTGTGTGTGTGTGAAGGATGACTGCTGGTCCTCCATGGACAGGGACGGCAACGGACGCCTGCAGGCCGACCCCAAACGGTGAGTGTGTGTGTGTGTGTGTGTGTGTGTGTGTGTGTGTGTGTGTGTGTGTGTGTGTAGGATGACTACTGGTTCTCCATGGACAGGGACGCCAACTGACGCCTGCAGGCCGACCCCAAACGGTGAGTGTGTGTGTGTGTGTGTGTGTGTGTATGCGTGTGTGTGTGTGTGTAGGATGACTGCTGGTCCTTAACATAAAAGAAGGATGAGTGCAGGAGTTCTTATTTCCCTATTCACACACACACACACACACACACACACACACACACGCAGGTTTCCGAGCGGCATCCCTCACCTGGCGCAGTATGTGCACGCGCGTGGCCTGAAGCTGGGCATCTACGGTGACCTGGGCACACACACCTGTGGGGGCTACCCTGGCACCACGCTGGACAAGGTGGCCACCGACGCCCAGACCTTCGCCGACTGGGGCATCGACATGCTCAAGCTGGACGGCTGCTACTCCAACGCCACCGAACAGGCGCAGGGTGAGTGTGTGTGTGTGTGTGTGTGTGTGTGTGTGTGTGTGTGTCGCTCTGTGTGCTCAAGCTGGACAGCTGCTACTCCAACGCCACCAAACAGGCGCAGGGTGAGTGGGTGAGTGTGTGTGTGTGTGTGTGTGTGTGTGTGTGTGTGTGTGTGTGGGGCATCGACATGCTTAAGCTGGACGGCTGCTACTCCAACGCCACCGAACAGGCGCAGGGTGAGTGTGTGTGTCACTGTGTGTGTGTGTGTGTGTGTGTCGCTGTGTGTGTGTGTGTGTGTGTGTGTGTGTGTGTGTGTGTGTGTGTCACTGTGTGTGTGTGTGTGTGTGTGTCGCTGTGTGTGTGTTTGTGTGTCGCTGTGTGTGTGTGTCACTGTGTGTGTGTGTCGCTCTGTGTGTTTGTCACTCTGTGTATGTATCACTGTGTGCGTGTCGAGGTTAAACACATTTGACAATTGTGCCAATCTTCACTCTGCGTATGGCTTTTTATGTTCATGTCTCAATGTTTTAGACTGAGATCACATACACACACACACACACACACACACACACACCACAAACACACTTTTAAACTCTGCAAACATCCAGACGTGTATTCGTGTTTGTGTTTGACAGGTTATCCACTGATGTCACAGGCTCTCAATGCTACCGGCCGCCCCATTGGCTACTCGTGCAGTTGGCCCGCCTACCAGGGTGGACTTCCTCCCCAGGTACCCTATGCAGACAGACCAACTGGTGTACAGATGCAGCATACACACACATACACACACACACACACACACACACACACACACAGACACAAACTTTCAGACACATATGACTTTAAAATGTATCCAAAACTAAAAATTTGCCTTTTGCTGTTGCTGACAATACAATGAAGCACACCCACACCCCATAATCTTCTGGTGGTAGCAATGGGGGGGGGGGGGGGGGCGCGGCGCGCGCGCGCTAAGGGGG
>CM059282.1:28949510-28954510 GCA_030347295.1 Setipinna tenuifilis | reverse complement strand
TAACCCTATACAGCTGTAGTATTCTGGAGCATACACTTTAATCTTTCAACTTTGACCTCTCAACTTTAACCTTAGCCCTTTTTTGTATGAAGTAATATTGGGCGGGCTTAGCACGATGGCGACAGGGCTTCAACGGTGTACTGGTGTAGTGCTGTGGTAAACAAGCTGTAAATACTGTAGCAGAGGGAGCTCAGCTCCGGCTGGCTGTATTGCCAGAGGGCTTCAGCCCAATTTAAACTCTGATTATGAGTGCACAGCAAGTTTTGGAAAGCATACAGGAGACCTACGTCTGTCTCACTCTCACTCCCTCTCTCCCTCTCTCTCTCTCTCTCTCTCTCTCTGTCTCAGATTTATGACGTTTACCAGGAGAAGCCCCTTTCTCCCATTAAGGACGTGTCAGACTTCGTGGTGTCAATCAACCCCTCCGGAGTGGTCATGTGGTACGTGTACCCTGCCAAGAGGATGCTCTACGGCCCCTCCCTCCATCGCCATGGCAACCGCTTCGCCCCGCCCACCCACCTCTAAATCAGCCTCTCAGGATTGGAAGTGGTCGCATGGTGATGACATCATGGTCCTTTATTGATGTCATCATCAGAAATGATCTCAGGTGTTATGTATTGAAATGTTTGCACACTGCTTCTAGATTCTGGGCACTGCAACCTGTGAAAGGAACTTAAATCTCCATGGGAAAATGAGCAGAAGGACTCTTTTTGATGATTTATATTTTTTGATTTTATACTTTTTTGATTTTTGTCTGCACATTTCTTTTGTTGTCTATTTTTGTATTTTAAAATCTGCCATGAACACAAACTGGACTGTAGAGGACAGAGATGAGTGCAAAGAGTGTGTGTATGTGTGTGTGTGTGTGTGTGTGTGTGTGTGTGTGTGTGTGTGTGTGTGTGTGTGTGTGTGTGTGTGTGTGTGAAGCATGTAGAGTGTGTGTGTATGCTTCAGTCTTTCTCCTTTGCCTTGTAAATCCTCCAGTATTTTAGTACCAATCTGAACACCAGTAATTAAAATGGATCTACCATCTACACCTCCAAAAATAAACAAGTGCACATCCGTCTTTGTCATTACGTGTTTGTTTGATGGGACAGCTGTGTGTGTGTGTGTGTGTGTGTGTGTGTGTGTGTGTTTGGATGCCATAATTGTCTGAGGTTGTAGTGTATCAGTTTACCCTTAAAGCCACTAGAGGGCAGCATAGTCTGCAGGAAAGCTGTACACACACACACACACACACACACACACACACACACTGACTGGGTCAGATGGACCTATGTAGCCATAACCACCCACTCTCTCCCTCTCTCTCTCACACACACACACACACACACACACACACACACACACACACACACATACCTAAAGACTGCCAACACACACACAGTCAGATCTTAAGAGCGTGCGCACCCATACACACACACACACACTCTCACACACACACAGATACACATACCTGAAGAACACCACGACCCATACACATAAACACACACCTTAACATGGCAACCACACGTGTAAATTACCACCTAAAGTCCACAGCACACACATACACACACACCCAAAAGACCACACACATACACACACACCTAAAGACCACACACCCACACACACACACCTAAAGACCATACGTGCACATCATAGCTACTGACCCTTGTGCTGTGCCATGCCAATTCTATTCTGTTGTTTGTTTGTCTTCTACTTCTCTCCTTCACCCCTGCGTTTATTCTCTCCATTCCTCTCCACTGTCCACCTCTCCTCTTTTTAGTGTCCTTACTATTCTCTCTTCTCCTCCTCCGTTTCTTCTCCTGTCTTTCTCCTCCTCCTCTCCTGTCCAACCCCCTTCTTTTTTTTCTCCTTTCTCTTCTTCCTCCTCTCTCGCTTCTCCGCTCTTCTCTTTGCTATTCACTACACTACTGTCATTTTCTTCTCACCTCTCCTCCACTCTTCTCTCCCTCCCTTTCTATCCCCCCCCCACACACACACAAACACCCGTCCTGTCTCGTGTACAGTGTCCCCCCGTCTGTCACCGTAGTTACGCCCCAGAACCCCCCATGATGGGTGAAAATCCGCAATATCACGAGACCATACAGAAAACATTTTATTTTTATAGTTTAAGCCCGAAAAATACCCCTCACACACGCTGCTTTAATACATTTACTGTATGTATTATTCCATTATTACTGCGCTTTAATCAATATTTATATATATATGTACTCCTTCCCTCTTCTCTGTCCCAGACCTCTACTCCTCTTTCCCCCTTCTCTCTCTCCCTCCTTCTCCTATTCTCTACTCTCTCCTCCTCCCCCCTCTCTTTCTTTCCTCCTCTCCTCTCTCTCCTCTCCTCCTCTCCTGATCTGTTGTTCTCCTCTCCTCCCTCTCCTTCTTTCCTCCTCTCCTCCCTCTCCTCTTCCCCTCCTCCTCCCCCTCTTCTCCTCTCTCTCCTCTGCTATTCTCTACCCTCTCCTCCTCCCTCCTCTCCTCTCCTGATCTGTTGTTCTCTTTCTCTCCTCCCTCTCCTCTTCTGATCTGTTGCTCCTATCTCTCCTCTCCTCTCCCTCTCCTCTCCTGATCTGTTGTTCTCCTCTCCTCCTCTCCTCTCCTGATCTGTTGTTCTCCTCTCCTCTCTCTCCTCTCCTGATCTGTTGTTCTCCTCTCCTCCTGTCCTCTCTCTCCTCTCCTGATCTGTTGTTCTCCTCTCCTCCCCCTCTCCTCTCCTGATCTGTTGTTCTCCTCTCCTCCCTCTCCTCTCCTCTCCTGATCTATTGTTCTCTCCTATTCCTCTCCTCTCCCTCTCCTCTCCTGATCTGTTGCTCTCCTCTCCTCCCTCTCCTCTCCTCCTCCTCTCCTGATCTGTTGTTCTCCTCTCCTCCCTCTCCTCTCCCTCTGCTCTCCTCATCTGTTGCTCTCCTCTCCTCCCTCTCCTCTCCCTCTCCTCTCCTCATCTGTTGCTCTCTCCTCCTCCTCCTCTCCTGATCTGTTGCTCCTATCTCTCCTCCTCCTCTCCTGATCTGTTGCTCTCTCCTCTTCTCCTGATCTGTTGCTCCTATCCTCCCTCTCCTCTCCTCCTCCTCTCCTGATCTGTTGCTCTTTCCTCTTCTCCTGATCTGTTGCTCCTATCGTCCCTCTCCTCTCCCTCTCCTCTCCTGATCTGTTGTTCTCTGCTCCTCCCTCTCCTCTCCCTCTCCTGATCTGTTGTTCTCTCCTCCTCCTCCTCTCCTCCTCTCCTCCCTCTCCTCTCCTGATCTGTTGCTCCTCCCTCTCCTCCTCTCCTGATCGGTTGCTCCTATCTCTGGTGGCATTTGCTCTGGCCTTGGCCTTCAGCAGCGCTCAGCTCTGTCTGGTCACAGCTGCAGAGACACAGCACAGCCAGAGGGTGTGTGTGTGTGTGTGTGTGTGCCTGTGTGTGTGTCTGGTTGTCTGTGTGTGTTTGTGCATGCAGGTGTGTCACTGCAGGGACGTGTGTGTCTGTTTGTGGGTGTGTCTGTGTGTGTGTGTGCATGTGTGTGTGTGTGTGTATGTGTCTGAGTGTGTGTATCCAGGTGCATGACAGACCAGTGTTGCACACTAGACTAGACTTACACACTTGATGTCATGTTTTTGCATGTTAGGGTGATGACAGGATGTGACTGTGTGTATGACTGTGTGTGAGTGTGCCAGTATACGTTTGTTGCAAGGTGTGTAAGTGAGTGAGAGAGTGTGAGAGAGAAACTGTGTGTGTGTGTGAGAGAGAGAGTGTTTGTGTGGGTGTGTGTTGCAGGTGGGCCAGTGAGATGGTGGGACTTCTGAGTGAAAGTCAGCATGACCTTGAAACAGCACAAACACTTCACACAGGAGAGAGAGTGTGTGTGTGAGAGAGAGAGAGAGAGAATGTGTGTGTGTGTGAGAGAGAGAGAGAGCGAGAGTTTGAAAACATTGGAAAGATGACCATACTCTTGGGAGAGGGGCCTTATGCAGCCTTAGCTGCTCAATATGTCTTAAGGTGTCATGACCTGAGGGACTCAACCTAAGGGGAGCTGTGTGTGTGTGTGTGTGTGTGTGTGTGTGTGTGTGTGTGTGTGTGTGTGTGTGTGTGTGTGTGTGTGTGTGTGTGTGTGCGCGTTCATGTGAAGCTTGTGGAGTGGACACATGTTTGCACATGCACACGCACACGCACACACACACACATACACACACACACCATCACATATCTGTTATCTGTACTTGTCATGGTATTGTGTTACTGTGTCACACTGGCTTTGGCAACACTACTTGCACACTCATGCTAATAATGCACCCTTTGAGAAGGGAGGGAGAGAGAGAGAAGAGAGGGAGGGAGAGAGAGAAGAGAGGAAGGGAGAGAGAGAAGAGAGGGAGGGAGAGAAGAGGAGGGAGAGAGAGAAGAGAGGGAGAGAGAGAAGGGAGGGAAGGAGAGAGAGAAGGGAAGGAGGAGAGAAGAGAGGGAGGGACAGAGAGAAGAGAGAGGGAGTGAGAGAGAGAAGAGAGGGAGAGAGAGAGGGAGGGAGAGAAATACTGATGGAGAGATAAACGGAGCAAGAGGCGTTAACTTTGTAAATGTATTTTATTCATTAGGGACCTTCTAGTGCACAGTTTTGAACATGAATGGTTTAGGTTAGGCTAGTTTACATCTGCAGTCCCCTGGCAGGGCACACGTGTACATCTAGAGAAGGAGACACATGAATGGGGCGCACGTCACTTAAAGGAGAGAAAGAGACACGTGACTTAAAGGAGATATGGAGAAAGAGACACGTCACTTAAAGGAGGAGTATAGAGAAAGAGATGCATAACTTAAAGGAGATATGGAGAGTAGAGAGTAGAGTAACTTTATTAATCCCGAAGGAAATTAAGGACATACACATAACACACATTACACATAATAAATACACATTACAAAACAAATCACCATAGTGCACACATCAGCATACATACAACATTCACTTAAATGGGTACGGGGGGTACTAAGAAGTGTTGTTATAAGGTGAAAGAGATACATAACTTAAAGG
>CM059282.1:28942010-28947010 GCA_030347295.1 Setipinna tenuifilis | reverse complement strand
CACACACACACACACACGCACACACACACACACACACACACACACGCACACACACACACGCACGCACACACAAACACACACACACACACACACACGTCTAATGCACAGAGAGCCACCTAGGTCTCTTTTTGAATGACTTTCACTTTCCACTGATAGCAGCTAATGTGAACTCAGCGGAAAAGGTGTCACGCGTTGTGTCTCGGCGCACACACACACACACACACATACACACACACACACACACACACACACACACGTGCACTCACACACAATCTCACACACCCTCCTTCCCTGCCACAAGCTCTCTCTTTCTCTTTTTCTACTTTCTCTCCTCTCTCTCACACACACCCGCTCTTTCCCCTTTTCCCTCTCTCTCTCCCTCCCTCTCTGCTACACACACACACACACACACACACACACACACACAGACACACACACACACACACACCTCCCTCCCTGCGTGCCCCTCTCTGAGGCAGCTGACTGGTTGGCTCGTCTCCAGTGTGCAAGTTTGACGCCACGGCAACGTGCCTCTCGCCATGTACGCACCGCCGCGGGGGGTGTGGTGTGTGTGTGTGTGTGTGTGTGTGTGTGAGTGTGTGTGTGTGTGAGAGAGAGAGGAGGGCGGGGTGAGTGCGAATGGGGGGGGGTGACTGGCTAGAAATAAGGACTGGGAAATGAAGGCATGTAGCTGAATGAGAGAGAACGAGCGAGCAAGAGAGGCTGAGAGAGCGGAAAGGCTCTGGACACAAAGCTGACATTATGCTAAATCAATACACACACACACACACACACACACACACACACACACACACACACACACACATATGGGCGAGGCATACACTAATGCTTTTAACAGAGCTGCTCCACACCATAGCACGGCTACCACACTCATTTGAGCTGAACTGTGCAAACGTGCCTACTTCATATTATGGCTAATATACACACACAACCTCAGTGTTGAGACATACACTTCCCACAGTACACACACACACACACACACACACACACACACACACACACACAGACTCACCATAGTCCTCCACTCTTGTTAGAACCATACACTGTATGCTTAGAACCTCTAAGAAACTGCTCTTAGACTGCACTGGTGGTCAGGAACAACCATCCAACCAGGAAAAACAAACACCTACAAACAGCCAATGGGAACCAAACAGTTGAGCACAGGGGGCTCTGATTGGTTTAGAGGTTGTCCACCACCTTGGTCAGTTGAAGTCTCCTCACTGTTTTTGCAGCAACAGTGTCAGTCAGACAGACAAGTGCCTTCGCTGGATATCTTAAGCCATTGACTGCCACCCTTGGGGGTACCTGGCTGGATCAACTCTAGGGGTTACACAAAATAAATCTGTGTATGTGTGTGTGTGTGTGTGTGTGTGTGTGTGTGACTTCTCACCTTCTACTAGCATAAAGATTAAGTGTACATACTATATGTGGAAAAAGATGTTACATTCAGGCTATCCTCTATCCAACCCAATTGGGACTACATCATAATGCACCATATAATATGCAGAATTGTTAGGCAAAAATACAAACATGTTACGCAAACTGGGGGTGCTTGGTAGGACCATGTGTCCATGTGGTGCTTGATAGGACCATGTGTCTTGATAGGACCATGTGAACCACTGTCTTAAACCAATGGAGGCAACCACATGTGCTGTGGGGACCATGCTTGTAACAGTTACAGCTAGCCTGGCTAACGTGACTTATCAATGCTCTGCGAACATTGGTCTGGCCAAGCTGTGTTGTAAACCCATTTCTCAGAGGGTGGGCTTAACCCACGTGGGTTGTCGCAAAGCCCCATCGACTTGGCAACCAGCGGGGCTAACTGATAAATTAAACTTTTACCGAAGCCGGTCGGTAGCATTGCGAAAACGTCCTTTCTTGTAAGGAATGCTTCAAGGGCTGACCTTTGCTCTATTTTCAGAGAGAACTTCTTTTTGAATTCTTCCAAAACAGCAGCTACAGCTGCATTGAAGTCTTGCCGTTGCTCCACGTTCGCTTCATTCACTACCGCGTCATTGCCTTTCTGAAATGCTAGATTTTCATTGGTTCCAGTTTCTCTGCTAATGTAGAAACGGTGTAGACAGGCAGCTTGGCCAGACTGACTTGCATGCGAAATGCAAATGCAGCGGCACAGGAAGTATGGGCGTGCCCAGGCTAGTTACAGCAAGAAGATTCTGCACAAGGTGCATGACCAGAGGTGGACAAACCGGACTGAGAGAGTAAAAGTCCTGCCATATCTTCCTTCTGCCCGTACTCATAACACAGGTGATTTCTTTTTTCTTTTTTTTTTATAATTTTTATTTTATTTCGTCATGACATGTAACATAACAGTTCTCAACAGCCATTTTTTCTTTTTAACACATCATGACTTTTATATTTATGTATACATACATACATGCATGCATATATATATACATATATATACACATACATATACATCACAGGTGATTTCACTAACTAGCTCATGTAGTGTTAGGGTCTCTCCCCTGGCTGAAGAGTTGTGCTAAGTGAGATTGGCTGTTTCAGTGCATCGGCTGGAACAAATATCTGGCAGGACTTTTACTTTCTAAACCCGGGATGTCTGCCTCTGTGCAGGACAAACATTGATCTGCAATCCAGAAAAACGTCTGCACACTTAAAATGCTTTTTTTGGGGGGTTTATTCAACATTTTGTACTATAAAATCCTAGCCTGCTTGCTGGCCTCGCCAAGCAGAAGTTATAGCTTTCCCTTAATAATCATGTGATCTTCTTTACATACATAATAGAAAAGAAATGAAAAGCAATAAAACCAAGACATTTTCATCACTTTTTAAAACACCGCCAGGACAGAATGTGAAACAGGACATGTCTTGGGAAAACAGGACGTTTGGTCACGCTAGCTATAGGAGACTAGCAGCCCATTAGCAGTGGCATGCGCTATGCAGTAGCATGGTCTCCTATAGCACATATAGCTGCTACTAGCATAGTAGAAGTCCACATAGCACTGCGCAGCTTAACTACAGTAGCATTGCATGCTAACTAGCCTGTTGGGGGCCACGCTAGTTACAGCTGCATGCTGTATGGACTGTGCTAGTAGCAACCACATATGCTATAAGGCACCAAACTAGCGGCCTCATGCGCTATACAGCTCCATGCTAACATTAGCCACATGCGCAATAGGGGACAATCATAATAGTATTATCATGTGCTATAGGGGGCAATGCTAATATTAGCCTCATCTATTTAATAAATATTAACAAAAATAGTCATGAAATGCTCTTCCATCACAGTTAGTTAAGGCCAGTCATGAATGACCCAGAGAGACAGGGGTGTCTGTTGCTGTGGCGATAGTAGCCATGACTACGGCCAGTCCCCAATCTCTTAGGGTGGGATGTGTGACCATGGCAACAGTACCCTTGACTACGGTCAGTCACCGACCTCCTAGTGTGGTGTCTGTGGCCATGGCGACAGTACCCTTGACTACGGTCAGTCACCGACCTCCTAGTGTTGTGTCTGTGGCCATGGCAACAGTAGCCATTACAAAAGTGAGTCACCACGTGGCTGTGGCAACAGTAGCTCTCACTAAGGTCAGTCACCGATCTCCTAGGGTGGTGTCTGTTGCCATGACGATAGCGGCTGTGGTGCTGTTGCTGCAGTAGTTTAAATAAAGCCGGTGTGGTGATGAAAGGCTCAGCTGTGATTGGTTGGCCATGACTGAGATGGCACAGCACAGGTGGCCAATCAGGAGAGCCGTAATGGCCATGACACAGCATTCACTCGCTGACTCACACACACCATCTCTCTCTCTCTCACACACACACACACACACCTACAGGAAAAAGACACCCCATTGGTCTTTTTTTTTTATTCTCTCATATACACACTCCCCATACACAAACACACACACACGCCCCTGATTGTAGGTTTATGAGTGAGTGGTAATTTTGGGCCAGTTTTAGCCCCTCTGACACAGCACCATTGTGTTATGGCAGTCTAGCGGAATCAGCAGTATGACCTAACATAACCCCGCCACACACACACACACACACACACACACACACACATACACACTCTAACACACACACACACACACACACACACACACACACACACAGACACACAGTCCACTCTCTTTCACTTTCTCTGTCACTCTTTCTCTTTCCCTCTCTCTCTTATACACTCACACACACAATCACATACACGTGTACCCATAATGTTTGCACATACACAACCTACCTACAGATGTATATTGGCGAAGAACACGTTTTGCCTGCCCTCAGCTCTGACCAGAGCCATGGAAGTCCCACACACACACACACACACACATACACACACACACACACACGCACATGTACACACACACACACACACACACACACACACACACACACGCACACACAAACACAAACAAACACACTATTCTAGTGGATTCTCAAACTTTTGTTCTGTTTCTTGACTTTGTCCTCTGTTCTGCTTCCACCAAAAGCAGTCCAGCCAATAAAGGAAATAACTTGGTCATAAAAATGAGAACAAACATGCCCATTTGTCTTTTTCATACACACACACACACACACACACACACACACATATATACAGGCACATACGCACACAATCTAACACACACTCTAAAACACACAAACACAACTTAACTCTCTTCACACTTAAATACCTCTGCATCACCCACACACACACACACACACACACACACACACACACACACACACAGTTCTCATGACGATTCCCACTGCAGTAGTCCAAGTTTGAATTGGCTGCTCTGGTCTTTCCCACACAGAGAGGTCCCGTAACAGCGACCGACTACACACACACACACACACACACACACACACACACACACACACACACACACACACACACGATGGTCTGAAACGAGACCCGCTGTTGCTGCTGGTGAAAGGATCCGCAGCTGGACTGAAAGTCGGAATGCTGTCGGGATTCCAGGGAGCAGGGAAGACTTCCCAGACTAGCCGGAAAAGAGGAA
>CM059282.1:28919510-28922010 GCA_030347295.1 Setipinna tenuifilis | reverse complement strand
GATGGAGAGAGATAGGAAGAGGAATGGAGAGGGGGAGTGAGATGGAGAGGGGGGAGAGGGGGGGAGAGGGGGAGAGGAGGAGAGAGATGGAGAGATGGAGAGGGGGAGAGATGGAGAGATGGAGAGGGGGAGAGGGGGGGAGAGAGGGGGAGAGAGATGGAGAGAGATAGGAAGAGGAATGGAGAGGGGGAGTGAGATGGAGAGATGGAGAGGGAGAGAGAGATGGAGAGAGATAGAGTTGGAGAGATGGAGAGGGGGATAGATGGAGAAGGGGAGAGAGATGGAGAGGGGGATAGAGAGATGAGGAGAGGGAGAGGAAGAGATAAAGGGAGATGGGCAGAGATGGAGAGATGGAGAGGGTGAGAGAGAGATGGAGAGGGGGAGAGATGGAGAGAGATGGAGAGAGAGGGGGAAAGAGAGATGGAGAGATGGAGAGGAAGAGATAAAGGGAGATGGGGAGAGGGGGAGAGATGGAGAGAGAGATGGAGAGGGGGAGAGAGAGATGGAGAGGGGAGAAGGAGAGAGTAAAGAACATAGACATATGAAAGAAGAGGAGAAGAGAAAAAGAGGAGAGACATAATTTATATGTGAATATGGATGTTGCAGTATGCATGTGTGTGTGTGTGTGTGTGTGTGTGTGTGTGTTAATATGGATGTTGCAGTATGCATGTGTGTGTGTGTGTGTGTGTGTGTGTGTGTGTGAGTGAGCATGCAACACAGAGCTTTAGGACACACTTTTAATCACAACACTGACTTCACACACAAACACACACACATACACACACACACACACACTGATTACGATACACTGTCTCCCAAATCAAACCCCCCCACAGAAACCATCTCTGACACACGGACACGTGGCAGGTGTGTGTCAGGTGTGTGTGAGGAAACAGCTGACAAAGAGCAGACATGATCAATTACAGTGTTGGGCCAACCACACACACTTACTTACATGCACACCCACCATACACACACACACACACACACACACACACACACACACACCTCACAGACATGTCTTAGACACACACACAGACACACAGCCCAGGCATAACACACACACAAACACACACACATACACACACACACACACACACACACACACACACACACACACACACACCTCACAGACATGTCTTAGAGACAGACCTCACAGACATGTCTTAGAGACACACACACACACACCTCAGACATAACACACACACACACACACACACTAAGTCAGACTCACACTGCAGCATTAGCGCAGACATCCCACAGATGGGGAGCACAGGTGGTTACCATGGTTACCCCACACACTGAAAGCAGAGACGATACGGCTGCCATGGTTACCGCACAGAGCATTTCGCACACGCACAGGGGTTGTCGTGGTTACGCAACGCAACAGACTGTACCTATTAAAGCGTTACCATGGTTACCCGCAGCAACGCAGAGCACAAGCAAGGCTTCACCGCGGTTACCACAAGCAGCACAGACGAGAGGGTGGCCACTGGTTACCTTGGCGATGAGGTCGCTATGGTTACCCACAATCAGCTCACATCTCAGATGGACAGGACAGGGTGTGGAGGTGGGCTATAGTCAAACTGTGTTAGTGGTGCTTGTGTGTGTGAGGGTGTGTGCTCAAACTGCATTAGTAACAGCTTTTGTGCGTGTGTGTGTGTGTGTGTGTGTGTGTGTGTGTGTTAGTGATGACATAAATTAGGGATGAGCATCTTCAGTTCCCAGGAGCTGACAAATGTTAGCTCTGTTATCTGGCATTAGAAGAAGACAAGCCAATGGACAAAAAGTCCATCCCACGTATTTCTTTCAGCCATTCACTCAACCGGCTAGTCTTAATTAGCTTAACTCTCACAGCCAGCCTGTTTCAAGTACACCGGTAAAACTGACTGATGGCAGGGCTTTTACTTTCTAAAGGGTGGGAGTTTCCCCCCCTCTGCTGTTTCAATTAAAACTGTTATAAACTACACAGAGCTGGTGAGGCTGGGCTAGCCAGCTAGCGCAAATGCTAGCTAGCATTAGCAGCTGCAGACTTCCTGACCCTGTGGATCGATGAGCCCTTCCTGTGGGCCAGTCAACTCAACCGGCTATTAGCATGCCTGCTCATCGCCAGTAGCCATGCTAATCATTGCCCGAGTCATGGCTGTAGTGATGCATCTGAGGCTAGAAACAGCAGTGTTACTCGCTATGCTAACTAGCTATGCCAATTAGGCATTACACCAATTAGCTACCAATTAGCATGTCAATCAGTGAGTCTGTCAACTTCAGTTGAATTTGCCCATCCCTACAATGGCTTTTGGACACGATGATGTGTGTGTGTGTGTGTGTGTGTGTGTGTGAAGTGCTGAAGATGGGGCTATGTCTGCGTTGGCTGAGGGGCATGATGGGATTGAGTGGCACAACATACACTTCCTGCTTTTTCTGCCGGTTTCGCTTTTTCTTTCGCTTTTGCCCTTTGCCCCTCCGCTGCTTTCTGCAAGAGAGAGAGAACAGAGGGGAA
>CM059282.1:28909510-28912010 GCA_030347295.1 Setipinna tenuifilis | reverse complement strand
ATCTCGCCAACTGAATGGAATTGTTAAAAAGTGAATCATTTTATATTTAATTTCGTGAACACGTGCGTTGGCCAAACTGCAGCTGGCAGCGGAGAAGCACAGCACAGGTGCAGCCGCTCGGCAGACCACCGCGAGACCACCATCCACTGCTTCCAAGTGTCTCGTGGCAGGGGCTGGCAGCTTCGCCGGTGGTCTGATCCGCCCTTAATGACTTCCCGCGTGCCAAACTTAGTCTCCTCGCCACGAGCCCAGCTGTCATGCCAAAATACACGCGGCCTGTGTGGAACTGGTGCCAAACCACATTGCCCGCTCCGCTCGTTCGCGCAACTAGCAGTGAAAAGGCAAAAGGAGCTGGCAGCGGCCGGGCTGTGGAGACAGACAGCCGTTCACCCACCTGCAGCCTCGTGTCCAGAACTCAATTAACGAGGCTCCAAGCTCGAGCCGACCTGCCCCGCGCCTGTGAGGGTGGTCGGTAAGCTTCACGCGTTCACATTCTTGGCAATGGCCGCCTCTGATCGGGTGACGTGACCGGTTCCCCAAGAGTTCACCACTTTACCGTTAGACTCCCGAGGCAGACATCTCTGCGCCGGTCTGGCTTCCTCAAACGTGCAGCGTGCACTGGAATAAAACCCTGGGAACTGTTCTAACAGCAGCACACGAGCAACCTCTGCGAACCCTTGTGTTGTGTTTGACAAGTGTGTGAAATTATGACCAGAATCAAGGCGTGCCAAAGCAAATGAGATTGGCCTGGGGTAAAACTCGTAACACTTGGCCAAGTTTGTTTCACAACTCTGGAGCAGGGCTATGGCACGTTAAAGCAGGTTGCATTTTGTCCCGTTTCCTGCCAAGCTCGTCCGAGACTGTAAAAGTTGGCGGCCTACAGTTGCTCTACAGTGTCCTACATAGCGGGAGGTTAGGCCCACGTTAATCAGCGCGTTATTAGAAAATGCCCCTGTGCCTTTAACGCGTAATGATCTCGCGGAGGCGGTTCCGAGCAGGCCCGTGTCTGTCGCTCACTTACCTTACCGGACTATGAACTTTGGGGGCATTTGCCACAAACGCTCGCACTTTCGCGTGGGTTTAAAGAACAGTGCGCGACGCACGCACGCATGCACCTCATTGACCTCTTGGTCCAGCCGACCCGGTTCTAACCCGGCGCGAGGGTCTGTGGGCAGTGCACGCAGAGTTGAAGTTTCTGAGGCGCGAGCAATGACCTCGTCGCGAGAGTGACAAGGACAAGCAATACATTAACGACACTCGAGTGCAGTTTGCAACATACACACAGGTCCAAAACGGTGCCATAGTGTCGTCCACACACACACACACACTGTCACACACGCACGTCAGCGCATTACCTTGATGGCTGACAAACACACGAATGTCACAAAAAGGAACCGCATGAGGATGGCAGCAAAGTTCATGATTCGGAGAAAAAGAGAGGGTTTAAAATCCCATATGGCGACGTCGCTGGTCGCCAGCCCAGGAGCGCAGATGCGTTGGGGGGGTCTGTGGCCGCTGTGACAAGTTCCTCTGAGGGGGGTCTCTCGCTACAGTGGCGCTAAGCCCATGCCGGTGCGTGCTCCGGGGAAGCCGGCCCACGGGGGGATCCCACCTTCAGCTGTTGCCAATGATCTTGAGGATATCCAGAAACAGGAGCAGCCAAGACGCGGTTCTTCTCACATTGTTCTGTAGTAAACAGAGGTTTGCCTCCGCTGCTTCTGCAAGAATCCACATCACAGATAGAATCCCATGCTCGTGCCACCCTTCTCCAAGCGCGCGCTGCCAGGCGTTGAACGTGCGGGAGAGAGGTGGTGGAAAAAGAAGAGCAACTTTTTTTTTAAATTCCCTCTGCCGACTTCCAACCAGAATTAGTCTGGAAAAAGTCAGTCGCTGCTATCCGTCAAAGTTCCCTCTGTCACTGGACAGCCCTCAATTCCGTTTCCTGTTGATAGCTCCGTGCCTTAATTCTTTCTCGTGCTTCTGCGGCGTCACTGGTCTGATACATTACCCCCTGGGCGCGAGAGGTGTCCGTTCGCCGTCAGCGTTGACACTGTAGGGCTGACGAGTGCACGGCGATATTGAAACTATACCGGAGGTTTCTATTGGCCAGCAGGTCCGGAGGGCGGGACCTTACCGAAAATATTCCGAGTCCTCGGGTCCATGCCAGACCTTGACAAGAGAGAGATAAGGCTCGAGGTACCTCCTGGTCGACTTTACTGTTTGCGCGTGGCGTTGTGTTAAGTGTTGTCAAGGTGACAAAGTAAAAAGCGCAGATTGGCGACGCTCTGTTGGGAAACGGCGCAGTTTGTCCTGGGACCATAAAAGGCTTGCATCATGCACTGAAAAACACAGTTAAAACATCTCTCCAGTCATGCGAAGGACTCCTGTATCCTCATCTCTACTCAAGCAAAGACTTCTGTTTCTTTTCACATCTAGCAGTCGTCCACATTGCCACAGTGCAGAAAAATAAACCAGAGCCATAGTCTGGCGTTATAAACCG
>CM059282.1:28879510-28889510 GCA_030347295.1 Setipinna tenuifilis | reverse complement strand
GAGAGAGGAGGAGAGGGGAGAAAAGGAGAGTAGGGAGGAGAGTAGAGAAGAGAAGAAGAGGAGAGGAGGAGAGGAGAGGAGGAGAGGAGAGGAGAGTAGGGAGGAGAGGAGATGGGAGGAGAAGAGGAGAGGAGATGGGAGGAGAGGAGAAGAGGAGAGGATGAGCGGAGAGGAGGGGGAGAGGAGGAGAGGAGAGGAGAGTAGGGAGGAGAGGAGATGGGAGGAGAGAGGAGAAGAGGAGAGGAGGAGCGGAGAGGAGGCAGTAAAGGAGGAGGGAGGATGTGTTTGAGAAGAGCAAAAAGAACAGAACTATAGAGAGGAGAGGAGAGGAAAGGAGAGTGGAGGAGAGGAGAATGGAGGAGTGGAGGAGAGGGAAGGAGAAAGCAGAAAAGAGAAAAACAGAGGAGAGGAAAGGAGAGGGGAATAGAGAGGCCCACAGAGGAGAGGAGAGGACAAGAAGAGAAAGGGGAGGGGAAGAGAAGGCAGGAGAGGAGAGGAGAGGAGTGAGGGACTGATTGAACACAGAACAAAGGAGTGCGACAGGAAGAGTAGGGAGGAGAAAAAGAGAGGAGGAGAGGAGAGGAGAGGAGAGGAGGGGAGAGGAGGGGGGAGAGGAGGGAGGAGAAAATGGACCCAGAAAAAAAGAAGACAGTACAGAAGGAGCCAAGAGGAAGATTGGGGAGGGGGCGACCAGACAGACAGAAGGAAAGCGAGTGTGTGAGGGAGAGAGAGAGAGAGGGACAAAGAGAGAGGGCGAGAGAGAGGGAGAGAGAAAGAGAGAGGGCGAGAGAGAGGGCGAGAGAGGGAGAGAGAAAGAGAGAGGGCGAGAGAAAGACAGAGAGAAAGAGAGAGGGCGAGAGAGGAATGCGTGGGAGTGGGGCAATTGTGTGGTTTTTGGGTTTATTCTGAGGGTTAATCACCGTGGCGACAGATAAACTACTCTCAAATTAGCCAACAGCTCCCAGCTGGATTTGGTAAACACCAGGAGTTTTTTGTGTGTGTATGTGTGTGTGTGTTTGTGTGTGTGCAGTGTGTCTGTGTATGCAAATGTTGAGCCTTTGATAGGACTGTTTGGAGTGTGTGCCTTTGTCTTTGTGTGTGTGTGTGTGTTACACGTGCATGTGTCTGTGTTTCGATCTTTATGCTTAAGGGTGTGTGTGTGTGTGTGTGTGTGTGTGTATGTTTGTGTGTGTGTGTTCATATGTTACACCTTTGATATGATTCCTTTCTGTATGTGTGTGTACCTGAGTGTGTGTGTGTGTGTGTGTGTGTGTGTGTGTGTGTGTGAGTGCATGTGTTTGAGTGTGTGTGTGTGTTTAAGCCTGTGTGTGTGTGTGTGCATGTGTTTGAGTGTGTGTGCATGTGTTTGAGTGTGTTTGAGTGTGTGTGTGTGTGTGAGTGCCTCTTTGTATTGATGGCTGAAGAGCTGTGACCCACTCTCGGCCAGGTGCTCTCTATTTTAGATCTGATATTTCAGCTTAGCCAGCTAGCCTAGTATGGACATGCAGACAGGGGGAGAGAGAGAGGGAGAGAGGGAGAGAGAGACACACAGGGAGAGAGAGAGAGACAGAGATAGACAGGGAAAGCGAGTGAGAGAGACAGACAGACAGAGAGTGGGACAGAAAGAGAGAGGGAGAGAGAGACAGAAGGAAAGAGACAGAGACAGAGAGGGAGAGAAAGACAGACAGGTGTACAAAGAGACAGGGAAAGAAAGAAAGAGGGAAAGAGAGGGAGAGAGAGGAAGATAGAGACAAAAGCAGACAGACAGAGACAGAGACAGACAGAGAAAGGGAGAGAGAGACTTAGACAGAGAAGGAGAGCGAGACAGAGAAGGGAGAGAAAGAGGGAGAAAGAGAGCAAGAAGAGAGAGAGACAGAGCAATAGAGAGAGAGACAGACAGACAGAAAGATAGAAAGAGAGAGAAAGAAAGAGAGTGCCACAGTGTGACTAGCAGTAGAGAGCAGCAGGCTCAGGCAGACTTGGATATCTAAAGAGCACAGGCTGTGCTTGCATTGTCATAACCCCACCACACACACACATTTTACTTCTTTATTTGTGTCCACAATTCAAAATAAATTACATAAGAACACAAATTTGGCAGTTGCAGAGGTTACTCCGACAAGATTTAGTTAAATGTTTATGACATTGATCAGAGTAGCAGTCCAGAGCAAAGAGTTAATGGATACACACAGCACCTTCTTCTCCAAATATGGCGGCTTCCTATTATTCCTATTACACACACACACACACACACACACACTCACACACACACACACACACACACGCACGCACACACACATACACACACACGGAATAGCAGTCCCTTGTCTGTCATACTCAGGAGAGAGAGTCTGATTTACATTTCCACATCAGCTGTCCACATTACACAGACCCCCCTATGGTCCACATTACACATCCCCCCTATGGTCTACATTACACAGACCTCCCTATGGTCCACATTACACATCCCCCCTATGGTCTACATTACACAGACACCCCCTATGGTCCACATTACACATCCCCCCTATGGTCTACATTACACAGACACCCCCTATGGTCCACATTACACCCAAACATCCCCCCTATGGTCCACATCCTACCCAAAGATCTGCCCTATGGTCCACATTACACAGACCCCCCCTATGGTCCACATTACACAGATCTGCCCTATGGTCCACATCCTACCCAAAGTTTCACACAGTACATCCGTCATTCTCAGATATTGAAGATCCCATGATATTTATTATTATCTATTAGGAGACAATGACCTCACAGTGGTGTGCCTTTGAATGCACACATTGGCTACAATACCTGCTCACCCCCACACAGGCACACATACATCAGAGCTGTACACATTTACACACACACACACACATACACATAGGCACACACACACACATGAATACACACCTACTGAAAGATTTACTGTTTTCTGTTTACGCACCAACTTGTTTATGTTTAAATGTCTATTTTCAGCAGGGTGTGTATGATTTGTTCTGTCCTCTGATCTTTCTGTTACTGCTGGCAATGCAACACTTCACTTGTCATGCCAATACAGTAAAATTAAATTGAATTGAATTAAACTGAGTGTGTGTGTGTGTGTGTGTGTGTGTGTGTGTGGTTGTGTGTGTGTGTGTGTGTGTGTGTGTGGTTGTGTGTGTATGTATGTGTGAGTGTGCGAGAGAGACAGAGATAGAGAAGAGAGTTATACAGACCATGCACATTCTTATATTGTTGTCTCTCTCTCTGAGTGTGTGTGTGTGTGTGTGTGTGTGCGCGGTGTTTCTCTCTCTGAGTGTGTGTGTGTGTGTTTGTCTTACTGTACACCCACTCCTAAATGAGCAGCTGTGTGTGGGTGTTTGCAGGTGTGTGTGTCTGTCTGTGTATAATTTTCTATTTGGGTGTGTTTGTTGACCAGCAGTTTTGAGGGCAGCCGTATACAAACTTTCAGGACCCCCCACCACACACACACACACACGAACACACACACACACACGCACACACAGAAAACACATGAACCTTCCAGGTCAAATGCTTCCACTTACCATGCCCTACACAAACGCACACAGGGCCGCAGAACACCTGCTTTGTGTGTGTGTGTGTGTGTGTGTGTGTGTGTGTATTGGTGTAAACAGATTATGTAAACACAGAATGTAAATCAGAGCTGGATTGTGGTGCATTTATCATAGTGTTTATGGACACATGTAAATATCTTTGTCATGCTAGTATAGTGTACACACACTACCTTGCATCCACACACACACACACACACACACACACAAGTACATCCGTACGCACACACACAAACAATCATTTTATGCACATACACACTCTCACACACAAAGACACACTCACACACTTAGGGTTGAATGGTATGGTTTTTTTTTATCTGAACAGAATACTGCCTGAGACCTTATGCTGTGTTGTAAATAATGTCTGTGTGTGTGTGTGTGAGAGAGAGAGAAAGAGAGTCTGGGCTTCTGGCCAGATGTCTCATCTTTGTGATGAGACACACACACACACACACACACACACACAGACCAGACGCAGTGTCCCTGACCTCTGAAAAGGAACAGTCTTGCTGTGTGTGGAACAGGCTTCTGCCAGTCCACTTACTACTAATTAACTTATTTACATACTATTACTAATTAACTTATTTACATACTATCACTTATTACCTCATCTCCATACTATCACTTATTACCTCATCTCCATACTATCACTTATTACCTCACTAATGAACCAGTACTTATTAACTCACCTACATACTATCACTAATTACCTCATCTGCATACTATCATTTATTACCTCAAGTCCATGATATCACAAATTACCTCATCTGCATACTAGCACTAATTTACTCATGGCCATGCTATCAGTAACTAACTTATTTACATACTATAATTACCTCACCTACATACTATCACTAATTACCTCATCTGCATACTATCACGAATTAACTCACTAATGAACTAGCACTAATTAACTCATGTCCATGCTATCAGTAACTAACTTATTTACATACTGTCACTAATTAACTCATCTGCATACTATCACTAATTAACTAATCGGCATACCTGAGGTGTTGTGTTGATTATGGAATGGGTTAGTTAGTTAAGTGAAGGGCAGGGGCAGGTGAATATAACTTTTCTCTCTGAAACGGCATCTTCCATGTCTATGTGTGTGTGTGTGTGTGTGTGTGTGTGTGTGTGTGTGTGTGTGTGTGTGTGTGTGTGTGTGTGTGTGTGTGTGTGTGTGTCGTGTAGGCTAGGCATATATTTTCTTCCAGTGTCAACTTCACCATTGGGATCGTTGGTGGGAGGCTTGCTGTTTTTAGCGTTTTCTGTCAAAATGTTCCACCAGGGTGCCATGGCCCCAGGACTGTCCTTGCAGGGCTGGGGTCTCACATTGATGCTGACCACTATCATTTACCCATCAGCCACCACTGCTTTACCACACACACACACACACACACACACACACACGCACACACACGTCCCTTTACTATCTATCGCACATTGATACTGACCACTATCATTTACCCATCAGCCACCACTGCTGTACACAGCTGGTCTCACACCATGTACGCTGTCACCAGCGCAAAATATCTCTCCAATAAAATCCACCATCGCCTCTGATGTATGTTTTATTTTTTTACAACTGCTTTAGGTTAACCATTAACAGCTTTACCACACACACACACACACACACACACACACACACACACACACACACACACATACTTACACGCCCCTTTACTATCTATGCATACAGACACATACACACCTGGAGGCTGTAATGTTGGTGTTTTTACTGAGGGCAAGTAGGCAGGTTGTTGACACAGACGAGGGAGTTCAGGTGACCCTGCATCCACAGGTGAGAAACACCTTGTTTGTGTATCACTATCTCACGGTGAGGAAACACAGATGAGAAATACTGTTCTTTGCAAAGCTACATACGGTCCAAAAATCACTGTGGCTTCACAATGCTTTACTAATGACAAATAGTGTAAATGCAGTGGTTACCAAATGATGAACAAAGTGTTAACTAAGAGTTAACAAATGCAAAATGAAAGAATTATAAAGTCCTACCAACTTTCTTTAATTTTTTTTTAAAGCTGAGTCCTTCCAAAGGGACACTATTAAATTTCAGCTCCAGGAGGTCAAAAAAGTGTGTTGGTGTGGACAGCCCCTAATACCATTTCACCATCTGTATGTCATGCATTCCTGTGTTCCTGTGCACAGACAGACAGACAGACAGACAGACAGACAGACAGACAGACACACACACACACACACACACACACACACACACACACCACTAACCTACATTCTCCATCCCAGCAGTAGCTCTGAGCTCACATGACCCCTCCTCCATAGCGCTGTCAGTGGCCATCACTGACACAATGTGTGCTATGGGCATCCCAACACCTCAGATAGCTCCCATTACTACTAACACAGCCAGCTACTGACTATCACTGCTTATACCAGAGCTAGCTAACAGCTATCACTACTAATATAATACCACAGCCTGCTAATGGCTAGCACTACTAATACCATAGCCAGTTCTACTATGTCTACTAATACCATAGCCTGCTAACAGCTATTAGTACTAATACCACAGCCAGTTAGCGGCTATCGTTACTAATACCAGAGCCTGCTAACAGCTATCAGTTACCTATTAATACTTATCACTGCTTACTGTATACCAGAGCAAGCTAACAGCTATCTCTACTAATACCACAGCTAGTTAGTGGCTATCAGTACTAAATAATACCACAGCCTGCTAACGGCTATCAATGTTAATACCACAGCCTGCTAACAGCTATCATTAGCCTACTAATACCAGAGCAAGCAGCTATCACTACTAATACCACATCCAGTTAGTGGCTATCACTGCTTATACCAGAGCAAGCTAGTGGCTATTACTACTAATGTCTGTGAAGATTCTCATTCATCCAGGTCATTTTCTGTCTGTAGAATTCCCTGCTATACTTGAAGTAGTGTTGGTGTTGGTGAGGCAAAGTTCTAACGGTGAGCAAACCTGGTCTGGGGTGAGAGTGGTTCTAATGTGTAACTATTTGTCCTGTTGCCCATCACAACTAATATAATACCAACTAGTAGCTATCACTGCTAACACCACAGCCAGCTACTGTCTATGAACTAATACAACACCACAGCCAGGTACTGTCTATCAACTAATACAACGCCACAGTCAGATACTGGCTATGGCTAGGCTAGCAAGCAAGGCGTTGTTGTTAGCTTTCTGGATCCCACTTTCGGAAAGCGAGCCAGGACTGAAACCTGGTACTGATTGCATGCTAATACCGTTTCAATGGTTGACCTTCATGTAACACACACACACACACACACACACACACACACACACACACACACACACAAATCTGTAAAGACTGTTACACTGATGACCTGCTAGACCAAAAGGTCTCACAGACATTCTCACGCAGACACCACAGCTAACCCCTACCCTACAGACCTGCTGCACGTACACACACACACACACACACACACACACACACACACACACACATACACACACACACACACACACACACACACACACAAATCTGTAAAGACTGTTACACTGATGACCTGCTAGACCAAAAGGTCTCACAGACATTCTCACGCAGACACCACAGCTAACCCCTACCCTACAGACCTGCTGCACGTACCCACACACACACGCACACACACACACACAGCCTCATTTCCTCTCTTATCCTATTATGACCCCCCTGGTCTGAAAATCCCAGCCAAGCCCCCTACCCCTTACCTCTGGCCCCATGCTCAACCTACACACACACACACACACACACACACACACACAGACACACACATACACACACACAGACACACATACACACACAAAACCCAGTTTCTCTCAAAACTTAACCTGCCCCAGATGTATAGGTCAGTGTGTGTGTGTGTGTGTGTGTGTGTGTGTGTGTTCATGAAATGGATCTGAAAGGGGACCTTCCTGGTCCTCTTTATTGTATTTGATTGCACTGTGGTGATTTCTCCTTTGGGGGAGTTCAATGAGCCACCTGACCACCCCATGGCTATGGCTCTTTGTGTGTGTGTGTGTGTGTGTTTGTGTGCACACATATGTGTGTGGTAAAGTAGAAGCTGAGGACACATGAGAAAAAGTGAAGTGAATTTGTGTGTGTGTGTGTGTGTGTGACCAAGCACTCTCCTCTTTAACAAAAGGCTGCAAGGCAACAGTCCAATAATGTAACCTGTGTGTGTGCATATGTGTGCGTCTCTGTGTGCATGTGTGTGTGTGTGTGTGTGTGTGTGCGCACGCGCATATATAAGTGTACCATGTGCACTCGGTAAGATAAGGACACACTGGTCTTATAATGTACCCCTTGTATGGAGGCACTCCAGCGAAACCCGAGTCTTAACTGCACACACTAAAGATACACACACACACACACACACACACACACGAGTATTAACTGCACAAAGGTCAGTGCTACAGAGGCCAGCTCTGAAGCCTCAGCCACACACAGCAACACCTTAGCTGAGGTACTTAACAACAAGCCTCACACTCCCTGCTCGGCCAGGCGCAAACACACCTTTTATTATTATTATTATTATTATTGTTATTATTATTATTATTATTATTGTTGTTGTTATTATTTATTGTTATTATTATTATTATTATTATTATTATTATTGTTGTTGTTGTTGTTGTTGTTGTTATTATTTATTGTTATTATTATTGTTGTTTTAAATGTCTACATCTTTACCATCTTTAGTATTTACCTGTGTCTGTATCTTAGCTTCAATATGTCGCAATTTGTGTCTGTTTTCTGTTTTTTTTGTCTTAATTAATTTATTGTGTTTTGTACAGTGTAAACTCTTGTAGCAACTGGTAGGTTGTTCCACTATTGAGGGGACAATGACAGAGAAAAGTTTAGAGTGACCTCGCCTTGTGAGAGGAATGGCTACGGCCAGGCGGTTTGTATTAGAGGATTGCAACGCTCTGGACGGGACGTGAGCCTTCAGTATGACACTGAGATAGGTGGGATAGGGCAGATCCTGATGTGACTTTGTAGGCTACAGTCAGAGCCTTGTGTTGAATTCTGACAGCCAAGGCCGGTTGCAGGCAGGAAGAGTGGAGTGACATGTGCCCTTTTGGGTTGATTGAAAACCAGTCGTGCTGCTGCGTTCTGGACCATTACATTACATTACATTACATTGCATTTGGCAGACTTTTATCCAAAGTGACTTACAAAAAGGGGGGACATAAGCAACAGAGGTGTACAAAGGACACAGAGTAGGGACACAGTAGACATGTACTTCTGCATAGGGACAGAGAGAGAGAGAGTTGGATTAGTGTTTGTTAGTTATGTTAGTTTTGTTAGGAAGGGAAGCAATCTCGGAAGAGAAGGGTTTTTACAAGCTTTTTAAAGACTTGTAATGGTGTAATTGCACAAGCAGGTAAGCCGGCCAGGAGGGAGTTGCAGTAATCGAAGCAAGAGGTGACTATAGAGGTAGCCTGTACCAGGAGCGGAGTGGCATATTGGGTCAGGTACGGTCTGATTTTTCTAATATTGTACAGTGCACAGCGGCAGGGCCGTGCTACAGAGGCACGTACTGTATGTCACAAAATTGAGTACACCCCTCACATTTTTGTACATTTTTTATTATATCTTTCCATGGGAGAAGTTTGAAGATATAACACTTTGCAACAACGTAAAGTAGGCAGTGTACAGCTGATAGAACAGTGCAAATGTATGTCATTTATGACATTAATGGTTGTGTGTTGAGTTATTTTGAGGGAACAGCAAATTTGTACTGTTATATAAGCTGTACACATACTTGATAGCATAGATATTCTCACTAGAGCAACTACACCACATTGCACTTTTTAGACTCTCTGTGCACTTTACAGTTAAGGGAAGAATCTCAATAACCACCACTAGCATGTGTCCCCCACCTGGGTGATGCTTGGCAGCCATTTTGCATTAGACAGCTCACCACACACACACACAGACAGACACACACACACAAACACACACACGCATACAGACACAAACACACACACGCATACACATACAAACACACATAAGCACGCGCACAAACACACACACACACACACACACAGACACACACACACACACACACACACACACACACACACACACACACACACACCAGCTTGAGGGGGAGAGTCAGGAAATGAGTGAATGAGGCAGCCCCATTAGGGGTTAGTTGGGGGCCAGCTTGAGTAGCCAGGATGGGAATCTAGCCAAGCCTGAGGCTCAGCATTCATCTGAAGGACGGCATCTCCTACAGCCCAGTCCAGCGTCCCTGTCCACACACACACACACACACCCACATACACACACATACACACACACACACACACACACTGGAACACTGGGGTAGACTTTTAGCCTTTTAAAACACACACACACACACACACTGGAACACTGGGGTACACTTTTAGGCTTTTAAGACACACACACACA
>CM059282.1:28829510-28849510 GCA_030347295.1 Setipinna tenuifilis | reverse complement strand
GTGCTTTGGTGTGCTGTGTGTGTGTGTGTGTGTGTGTGCTGTGGTGTGTGTGTATGTGCGTGTGCGTGCTGTGGTGTGCTGTGTGTGTGTGTGTGTGTGTGAAAGAGAGATTGTGTGTGTGTGTACATCTTTGACATTATAAAACGTGTTTATCTTTGAGGCTGATCACACATTCTCACTCTCCCAGCTGAGACGATGCTTCCCATAATGCCGTGCGGTCGGGTTGCCACTCAAACATTCAGGGGCGGAGACTACTGTAATGGTTCTAGTTCCTCTGCAGCCTTCCGTAGTTCTCTCTCTCTTAGTCCCTGACGATATACAGTATTGTCTCTTTTAGTACCAATTAATTTTTATAGTTGGCTGTCTTTTAGTCATTCTTTAGTCCTTTAGTCCCAGTTCACTCTCCCATAGGTCTTTCTCCTTTAGTCCTAGTTCTTTCTTTTCCTTAGTCCCAGTTCACTGTACTATAGTTCTCCTTTAGTCCTAGTTCTTTCTTTTCAGGCCTATGTCACCGTCCATCGGCCCACTATTTTAACCCGTTGTTTACGCCTTTAACCCTTTGTTTACGTCTTTAACCCTTTGTTTACGCCTTTAACCCTTTGTTTACGTCTTTAACCCTTTGTTTACCTCTTTATTTACTTGTTTACCAATAGCTTTTCCTCCCCCAAAGTGTACTCCTTTATACGTCTTGTGTGGTTCTAATGCACTATTATTACTCTCATCCCAGTTTAACCCTTTTATTGCCTGTTCCTTCGCCGTATCCACATATAACAATAGTTCCCACTCATAAAGTTCTCGTTTATAGTTCTTCTATTAGGAACAGTTCTCCTCACCCCAGTTCTCTCTGTCAGGCCCAGCTTACAGTAAGGTTCCTTCTCAGTATCCGACACAGTATCCTGGAACTGGTGAGTGTATTCCGGTGCTGGTGTGTATTTTGGCACTGGTGTGTGTATAACCACGCTGGTGTGTGTATCCCGGAACTGGTGTGCGTGTTCTGATGCTGGTGTGTGTTTCCCGGCACTGGTATGTGTATTCTGACACTGGTGTGTGTATTCTGGCACTGGCCTGTGTATTTTGGTGCTGGTGTGTGTATTACCATGCTGGTGTGTGTATAACCGCGCTGGTGTGTGTATCCCGGCACTGGTGTGTGTATCCTGGGGCTGGTGTGTGTATTTCAGTGCTGGTGTGTGTATAATCGTGTTGGTGTGTGTGTAGTCCAGTTCTGGTGTGTGTATTCCGGTGCTGGTGTGGGTATTCAGCACTGGTGTGTATATCCCGGCACTAGTGTGTGTATTCTGATGCTGGTGTGTGTATCCTGGGGCTGGTGTGTGTATTCTGGTGCTGGTGTGTGTATTCCAGTGCTGGTGTGTGTATTCTGGTGCTGGTGTGTGTATCCTGCCACTGGTGTGTGTATACGCTTGCTGGTGTGTGTGTAGTCCAGTTCTGGTATGTGTATTCTGGCACTGCTGTGTGTATATTAACATGCTGGTGTGTGTATCCCTGCTCTGGTGTTTGTATACCCATGCTGATGTGTGTGCACTGGTGTGTGTATAACCGTGCTGGTGTGTGTATGACCGTGCTGCTGTGTGTATGACCGTGCTGCTGTGTGTATCCAGACGAAAGAGTGATGGTAGTCTGTCATTACTGTATCTGATGTTGGCAGTACACACCCTTTTGTGTGTGGAAGAAAGAACCATTGTCTTGTGTTTCTAATTTGACAGTGTTTGGGAATGTACACTCTGGTGTGGTAACAAATAGCCTGGTCTGTGTGTGTGTTTCTGTCAGTGTGTATGTGTGCTCCTGTGTGTGTGTGTGTGTGTGTGTGTGTGTGTGTGTGTGTGTGTGTGTGTTATTTTTGTCTTCTGGTCGTGTTCTGACAAGGATTGGTAACTCTTGGCTAACAGCTTCCTGGAGGCTTACAACATCCTGATCATCTCACCCCTGCAGTACATGTGTGTGTGTGTGTGTGTGTGTGTGTGTGTGTGTGTGTGCGTGTATGCATGTGTGTGTGTGTGTGTGTGTGTGTGTGTGTGTGTATGTGTATGCGTGTGTGTGTGTGTATGTGTGTGTGTGTGTGTGTGTGTGTGTGTGTGGTGCCACTGTACTGGTTTTAGTCATAGTATTCACACATAACAACATCTGGACACACCAATTCTTTTGCCATAAATCTGCAGGATGGTTGACCAGGGCATATTACACACACACACACTGACACACACACTACACACACACACTGACACACACACACATACTACACACACACACACTGACACACAAACACACACACACGGACAGACACGTACTACACACACACACAAACACACACACACGGACAGACACACACACACACACTCTTACACACACACTTACAGTTACACAGAACATTGCAAATACAAGGTCACATAGTTGCATACAGTTGTACAGATGTGCACATAAATAGTGAGTCTGAAGAAATACAAACACACTGGAGATGGTTAGAGCTGCAGCAATGCACAGGCTTAGCCACAATATGTCTCCCTCCCACTGGACTCTCCTTTGTGTGTGTGTGTGTGTGTGTGTGTGTGTGTGTGTGTGTGTGTGTGTGCGCGTGTGCAGTATATCTTCCTTTCACTGGACTCTCCCTTGCGTGTGTGTGTGTGTGTGCAGTATATTTTTCTCCCACTGGACTCTCCTTTGCGTGTGTGTGTGTGTGTGTGTGTGTGCGTGCGTGTGTGTGTGTGTGTCTGTACAGTATATCTTCCTTACACTGGACTTTGCGTGTGTGTGTGTGTGTGTGTTTGTGTGTGTGCAGTATATCTTCCTTTCACTGGACTCTCCCTTGTGTGTGTGTGTGTGTGTGTGTGTGTGTGTGTGTGTGTGTGTGTGTGTGTGTGTGTGTGCAGTATATCTTTCTCCTGCTGGACTCTCCTTTGAGCTCTCCAGTCCCTGAGCAATTTGAACCTCATTTCTAGCTATACTGTGTGTGTGTGTGTGTGTGTGTTTGCATGTGCCTGTGTGTGTGTGTGTGTGTGTTTGCATGTGCCTGTGTGTGTGTGTGTGTGTGTGCATGTGTGATTGCAGAATGTCGAAACCAAGCCATAACACAGACACACACACACACACTATATATCTTTAGCTCTAACCTCAGTCTCCATCAGAGGTGGACTTGTCTGCTTTGGAGAGTAAAAGGTCTATTGATGCTAATTAGCACACCTGTTCAGGTAAACGAGCTAATGAGCTAACAGCTAATCCTAGGCTCCTGACACACCTTGTTGACTGGGTTGACTGCCTGAGAGTCCTTGTAGCCTAGCCAATGGCTGTGGGGAGGTATTTCAGTTATGTCAGTACAACAAAGCCTAATCTAAATAAATAGAGAGAAATAATGTGAAAATATTTCTCCTGGCAGCCCAAATGAGACTAAAATAGCCTTTCCTGTTAGCGTAGAGGTGCTCCCTGCACATGCTGTAAGGTTTTGCGGTGCCACTGTTGCTATGGTAACAGTGGAAATAAACAAAACATTTTCTTTTTGCTGTTCCCAAAACGTGATTGGGTGACAGCGGTGCCTTAGGAGGTACAGGCGCCAAGCAACAACCGGAGGGCATGGCAGCATGGGAGCATGGCGGTGTGGCAGCGACAGGCTTTGTGGATCACAACATTCCTTAAATGAGTGCACATGCTTGGTCAAATAGAGCTGACTCATATTTTGATTGAACGAAGTACTATCTAAGTCCATGTAAAAGTGCTGAGAGGTGGTCTCGCCCTGGGGCGTAAAACACTATAGAACCGCCACTGTCCCCTGTAATAAGGTGGTACCCCCCAATATGGAGGGGCAATTCACACCCTGCAGGAGGCGTGTCCAGAGGTGCAGAGGTGTCAATCATGCCTTTAGACAGTAAACACTCTTAGGCCACTTATTCCTTCCCTCTCTGTGCACTTTACAGGGTCCCTTCCCTAATAAACCGATCAAATCCACCTGTCGGATGATCTGTGTGCTTATTAGGGTGAGCTGGTTGAGAAAATGGTTGGATCAAATACAGTATGCGGCAAGGATTTTACTTTCTGCAGCCAAGATGGATACCTCTACCACACATTTTTCCAATAGGTACATGAATTGTTTTTTTAGAGGTAGAAGGATACCAAGGCACTCATCTCTGTAGTTAAAATGCCTTTATTTTAATGGCAAAGTCATAATTTAAAGATTTAATTACATAATTTAAAGATCTTTAAATTATGACTTGCCCATTAAAATAAAGGCATTGTAACTACAAAGAAGATGAGTGGCTTGGTATCCTTCTAGCTCTAAAAATGGACTAAGCCTATTACCAAAGAGCACCATCTCTATGAAGAACTAGCTCCAGGTAGCACTCCAATTGGACTGAACTCTCAGGTACATGAATTGGTCAAGATGAACTTGCACACCTCTGGGCTTGAGAGAGCCAGGGAAAGGTCATTTGGCCAAAACGTTGTTAATAAAATATTGCTTGCCGAAAGGGCAGTGTGTGGGAGATTTTATTTTTTCCTGTTTTTCTCCCTGTAGTCTTCTAGCCAGACCTCTAATCACGGCTGTAGCCACAGACTGTGTGTAAGAGAACTGGACAAACCCTCCTTGACGTCACACATAGACGTTCTCAAAGACCGGACAGGGCTTAAATTGAAGGTTCCGGGCCTAAATTGAAGGTGCCTGGGCATTAAACGAATGTATTCCGGAAAACTACCAAAACACACCAAAATTTTCCTATGACAATGGACTTCTCAAGTCGATGGGAAGTTGCTTACTGCTGCAGCCTGCCCCCAGTGGACGTGTGAGGTATTGCAACTTTAAAACGTTCAGTTTGGGCTTCATTGTTTAGCTTACTGTATGTCAGCAGTATTCAGTGGTCTAGTGAAGAATCAATGCATGTAAACGCTGTTTTCACATCTCTACAAATTACAAAACAACGCTTACTTGCCTTCTAATGATCACTTATGGTAAAGACACGCATACAGTAGTCTTGCACCTTGGCCCAGCTGGCTGTGTCATTTACCATACAGGACCTCCTTCTTCCTACCACTTCCCCACTGGGAGTGCGTGTGTGTCACTGATGCTTTCTGCTGAACTGGATGCTGTCATCCGCTCGTCATTATTACTGATGAACACCCCCCCCCACCCCCCAGAGCTTCTGCTGTGCAATGGAGGTTTCCCATGCTGACAAGGCTGTGTGGCAGTCACTAAGATGACAGATCAGCAGAGTTGGCCGGCCCATACCTAATGGTGGTGAGGCGCACACACACACACACACACACACACACACACACACACACACTGCTTAATCTGCCATGTAACTGTATATATATAAATATATACTGTATAACCACACTCTCAGAGAAGAAGGTACAGAACTACACACTGGCAGTAGCCTCAAAGGCACATCATTGTACCTTTAATGCAGTGTTTTACAACTGCTTTGTAACTTCTCCAGAGCTCGAGGTGTACACACATCATTACCTTGAGGTCCAAATATTAGCCTTTGGGGGTACATTGATTGGCTGATTTTACCTTAATATACAGCTATACTGTCATCATTTCTCAGAGTGTATAGTGCTACAACTGGTACTGCATTACTCAGAGTGATGAACGAGAGGGAATCATCATATCCATACAGTACACAGCCACATTGTGTTTGTGCGTGTGTGTGTGTGTGTGTGTGTGTGTGTGTACAGTACACAGCCCCTGGACAGCAACTTTGACCTTTAAAGCATTCTTGTGCAAAAATATGATCACACATGTGTGTGTATGTGTGTGTGTGTGTGTAGATGTGAGTGATACAAACACTTATCCCCAACATGCCTGAGAACTTTAAGGTGTCAGAACTGCTGAGGTCACTTCCTGTTTTCTCACGAAGTCGCCATGTATCCCAGCACCACACTGTGGCGTCATTCACACACTTGACACTTGGGAAATTAACAATTTTGAAATTGTGGTTTTTCACACAATGATGCAAGCAACCATCTACATGTCAGCATCACTTACATGTGCATCCAAACTGCATATACTGCAGCCAACTCCACCTGTCTGTTGTTCCTTTGTGAGATAAAACCTCACCACTACATCACACATATTTAAAGATCTTTAGCTATGTGTTTGTGACATGAGCAAAGAGGACATTAAGTTAGTTGGTGTGACAGAAGGGGATGGAAAGGACAAATGGAGGCAGGTGATTGGCTGTGGCGGCCGCTGGGGTAAACAGATGAAGGGAAAAAAAGATCTATGAGGAGTCCACAGGAAAAACGGGCATAGTCACAAAATCACCCTTTTCAAGTTACTCCTCCTATCGGTAGTTGCACTGAAACCCCAGCTTTTTCAAAACTAATTCTGTAAATAAACAATCTTAGTTTCAAACTAGAAGCATTTACTCATGAAATCAAATTAAAAATCAAACCGCTGGGCTGAACAGATGAAGGAATTATGAGGAGATCTATGAGGAGAGATGGGGAAAAACTAGCCTGGCTAACGCGACTTATCAATGCTCTGCGAACATTGGTCTGGCCAAGCTGTGTTGTAAACCCATTTCTCAGAGGGCGGGCTTAACCCACGTGTGTGAAATGCCTGTGTTTGCTACTGGATGAAGCTTCGACCAATCACATTAGTGTCCATGTATAAGACAGAGAATAGTAACGTGCATATGAGTAATCAATAACGTAACTGCACAAAAGCTCGAAATTCCATATGCTATCGCTGACAATGTAACGTGCAGCTATTTTGTCAGTGAAATAGCTCCACAACTTTGCAAAATATTACTGTGTTGTTCTGCTATTTACATACTGTAAACTGGGTTGACTTGGCAACACTTACCATTTATAAGTCAGATGAACCTCGTCGACAACAATACCAAGGAGATTTTCTTTGTAGACTTGGCTAACATGTTCATCCATCTTCCAAAACAGCAGCTACAGCTGCATTGAAATCTTGCCGTTGCTCCACGTTCGCCATGTTGACATTGACTGAGGTAGATTTCCGGTCGCTAAACTACCGCGTCATTGCCTTTTTGAAATGCTAGATTTTCATTGGTCCCAGTTTCTCTGTTAATGTAGAAACGGTGTAGAATGGGAGCTTGGCCAGACTGACTTTGCAAGCGAAATTCAAATGCAGCGGCACAGGAAGTATGGGCGTGCCCAGGCTAGGGAAAAACGGCAATAGTCCCAAAATCACCTTTTTCAAGTTATTCCCCCTATCGGTAGCTGTATTGAAGCCCCAGTTTTCTCAAAAGTAATCCTGTGAATAAACAAGCATAGTTTTGAGCTAGAAGCATTTCAAAATAGCATTTACTCATGAAATCAAATTAAAAATCAAACTTACAAATGCCATTTTCTCAGTTTCTGCATTTTGTGACCATGTTTTCCTTGTGGGCTTCTCCTATCCAAACTCTGTTTGCTACATGACTGAGGTTTGGGTTAGGAGCAGGTTAGGAGGTTATGACCGATTAGGGCCATGTGCAGTCAACAGCAGAAAGCACAAAGCTGGATCTCTGTAATGCATAAGGACTCATGAAGTGCTATCCCTGTTTGTGTTCATTTGGCCCACATTACATTACATTACAGCTTTCTGCTCCAGCCAGCTCATCTAGTAATAACCAAATAATAACATCTTATTTACACAATGCTTTTTCTCAACACTCAAAGACACTTTACGGAAGATAAAGCTGATAAAACCAGGTTAGAGTAAACAACGAGGTAGAAACGGCATAAAAGAGTAACAGCAGTATAAAACAGTAAAAATGAACGAGGCAATAAAAGACTCTTGCACTCCAAAGCCTGTGCTGGCCTCGGGCCTAAGGGTGTATAGTCCAGTAAGCTTGTGCTTATAGTAAAATAAGACTCCTTACACACACGCACACACACACACACACACACACACCCTCCCCTCGGCCACTGTCATATTACCCTCGTCTCCCTAAACTGTGGCCGCGGGGAGGTGAGTGTGTATGTGTGTGTGTGTGTGTGTGTGTGCGCGTGTGTGTGTGTGTGTGGCCGCAGGGAGGTGAAGAGCTTCTGCGTATGGAAATAAAGACCTCCGCCTCTGTTATCTTACACTTATCCTGCCCTGGCTCGGCCCGGTGTGTGTGTGTGTCTATGTGTGAGTGTGTGCGTGTGTGCATGTGTGTGTGTGCGTGCATGTGTGAGTGTGTGTGTGTGTATGTGTGTGTGTGTGTATGAGTGAGTGTGTGTGTGTGTGTGTGTGTGTGTCTATAGCCTCCTGAGCTTGTACTTATGGTAAAGACACTTTGTTTCTCCCCTGCCTCTGTCATATTACACATGTCCTCCCACGACTCTAAGCACAAGCTGAGGAGGCTACACACACACACACACACACACACTTACACACACACACACACACACACACACACACACACAGAGCTCTCTCCACTCTGCTCTACTATACACTGGTCTCTCTGCTGCTGTTACAAAGGCCACTAGCGCCAAGCTGCCAGAGCCTGTTCCATGTGGATCGTGCCTCTCAAGTGCGGCCAACACGAAACTCTAACCACCAATCCTGCTCACGCTGTGTGTGTGTGTGTGTGTATGTGCCTTTCATTCCAGTTCCCATATAAGACAGTCATCATGCATACTCGTGCAGATACACACACACACACACACATGCACATGCACGCACGCATGCATGCACACACATGCACACACACACACACACACACACACACAGCCGCTGTATTTGCAAAAGGCCCAGAGAGACTCCAATGGCTTACTTGTGCTGCTTGTGTCTGGCCAGAAGGTTCACTGGAGACAGACTTGAGACGGGTGAACTGGAGCTCACAGACAAACACGGGCTGATCCAGAGATTTCCTTTCACTAAATTATACTACTATTGACTGACTGAAAATAAACAGAATTTACGTAGCAAGGTCTTGTGTTTGTGGTGGGCCAGGTCTTATTATACATACGTATACTGTTTTTAGAAACCCTCTTTTACATACTGCATGTTATCAAAAAAAACTGTACAAATGACCTCCCTCTCTATATGGAAAATGTTTACTTAGGGAAAAGTAACTTAACCCAAATGATGCAAGTGTAGTTTTAAACATTGGCCAGCAGAGGGCCACGAACCCAATGACCCTACCCCTCCCTGTCACTGACATGCGACTTAGCGCTGCAAGGTCTTCTGTGCTTAGGATAAACCTTTCGAAAGCACACACACCATGTGTGGGGAAATTATTACGCTCCACTACTTACATGCTGGTGTCTCACAACTGCTTTTTTGCTTGTATGGCCCATCAGAGATCGCTAATACCAAAGTCATGTGCTTATTACTAATTAAAGCTGAATATGTAGCCTACTTCTGATTAATTCACCTGTCAAATACTCACATTGGATGAAAGTGTCTAGTGCTTAAATGCATGGAAAATTTTACTTCTGATATGATAGTGAAATGAATCTTAAGGCATGTCCAGTCTTTGCCGACCTTTAAATGTCAGAGTTAGTTATGTTTAGGCTTAGGCGTGGGCTAATTTAATGTTTCTCTTTATTGTAAACGTCTTTTTTATTGTTATGTATTATTACACACAGTAGCATGTAGGTGGGCCACTTAGTCAGGTGTTCTGATATGTTTTTAGCGATGTCGTACCTCCACCTAGTGGCCAGAAGTGGAAGTTTGGCTGAAAAATATGAGTACAGATGGTATCCCAGGAAAAGCTTCCCCAACCCCTAGATACACCACCCCTCACCAAAACACACACACACACACACACACACAACGTGTAAGACAAAGCCTGTGTTATGTGATGTTAATATGGCCATTGCTTTATGTGTTTTGTTTCAATAATTTGAAGTTTACTGAAATATAGCCACAACAAGACTTCTGCTTGAATACAATAGAAGATGATGTAACGACAGAAGAAACATCCATCAGACATGAATAAGAACTGTAGGATAGTGATCACGTGGTGTGGCAAGTGGCCGTAAGTCATGGCCCGGTGAAGTCCCTCCCCAACCAAACCAAAACACATCCAGCCTCGGCACACGTGGTTCGGCGCATCAATTCAATTAAAGCCAGATTTCAGATCTGGCCGTCAGTGTAAAACTTACTCAAGTTACAAAATCACACAAAGAAAGATACTCATGCTGTGCGCCCTTAACGAATCCACGTCGGAATCTTCAGCCGATTTGATATTTACATGCAGGTGCTTTAAACAGAGTTAGAAAACACACGATTTTTTAGAGGTTTTAAGCATTTGAGATTGGGCTGCACATACTCGCACGGCATTGCGTGGTGGTGCACTGCATTGCTGAGCAAAACACTTGCATGCAGTTCTGTGCCTAGTGTCTAATGTCGATTTTCTTAAGGTCGAGTACATTTTTAATTTGCATGTATCATTAAGAAAAAATAAGTTTTCGCTCAATGTCATTCTGGTCCATCGAGCCAGCACTAGACAGAAGGCGGAAGTGCACAATGAAAAGAGTTCTGTTTGCTAACAGTAGGGGGAGAGAGCGAGAAAGAGAAATGGCGCCTCGATATTACTCTCAGCCATAGACAGTAAAAAGAGTGAGACCGTCAGACGAGAGCACTGACAGAACCCAGAGACGAAGAGAACCATGGTGAACACGAGAAAGAGCTCAAAGACCCCGCCATGCAGTCCGTTCATCTCTTCCAGGACGAGGTCGTCTGTCAGGAACAACCCCAGCTCGGAAGAACCCAACCATGTAAGAGCCGGTTTCTTTTCTTCAGTGGCCGGTTAGCCCGCTAGCTTGTTAGCTGGAAGAGAGCTCATGTTTGGCCTGAAGATTGGTGTCTCGCTGGTACCTCTTTTGTTCTTGAGTGCCGGTATGGGATGAGACTTCCCGACACCAGCACGCACACAAGCAGCGCTACAGGTCTTGTAGTGGTCTGACATGTTGGTTATATTCCCCGGTCACGAATTCTGCACAACTAGGTTAGCTCACTGGCTAGCGAGCTAGTTTAATGAACACAGAGCTAACCCACTAACCTAAGTTCTTTGTGTTGTTTCTTGTTGACCGGTGAGAGACGCTAGCCGCGGTGCTAACTCAGCGGCAGCTCACCTCTGTTAAGTACCACCACACAGATGACAGCGACCAGTCGCGAACAAAAGAGACTCAGTAATTCACTTTAGTTCTGAGGATTGTAAGTGTCACCGAAGCTTCAAAACACAAATGAATCCCGTGCAGGTCAGTGGGGGAAGGGAGTTCAACAGCCACAGACCCCTTGTGGCTCAAACAGACATTGTGCCTCATTTAGGAAGTTGTACTCGATGAACTTTTTTGTTGTTGTGGAAAAATAAATCAGTTTGGCCACATGTCCTTGCAACATATTCGTACGAGCCGTCGCCCGCAGTCTTTGTCAAGCTTTGTTTCGAGATTATGTGACATGTTTGTTTTGTTCTTTGAAAGAGGTCAGCCTGTCGCCACATCGGCATAATGTTGATGGCGCTCATTGACTGCTAGATGACCACTGCACGCGAGACGACTTTGGTGCAAAACATGAGTTTTTGACGACTCGAAACAATAAAGATGTATTTTATGCTTTGCCGACATGATGCAAGCGTAACATAACCTTGGTGTAACGAGGCGAAATGTTTTTTTTTCCCTTGCATGTAGAACAAGAACTAGTCTGGCGATATCACTTGTAAACAAAAGATAAGCACAACTGTCAAATCCCATCCCATTGTCCTTTTCTTATTCAAGGTGGCAGTAAAATTTAATGACATTGTAATGTGTGCCAGGTGATGTTGCTGTGGTCTAAGCGTACGTTATGTCAATGCAGCGAAAGTTTGAACTTTTGTTCTTAATGTGGCTGAGGGTCTGTTTTTTTCCTGTGTGTGTCTGTGTGCGCGTGCATGTGGTAGCGTGCGTAGACGTGCGTTTTTGAAGTCTTTTAATAATTAGACATTGTGTCGGCGTGGAGGTACGTAAATGTAAGTGTTGATGTTTGTGATGTGTGTTGTCGGTGATCTCTGAAATGTCTGTCTGTGTCAATAAGGTGAACATGAAGGTGTGTTGTTGAGTTATTTGGATGATATATATATATATATATATTTATTGAAGCGTCTGTAGCGTAAGATGTGTTTGGACAAATGACTATATGCGTCATTTTTGACCGTTATTAGTGTCCATAATTGTGTACAGTCACTGGTATGGACAATGCAGACAGCTGTTCTGATTGTATTGGCCTCTTATGATGATGATGATGATGATGGTGTGTGTGTGTGTGTGTGAGAGAGAGAGAGAGAGAGATACCTGTTGATCTTTGTTAAGTCTTGAAACAACAATTCCTTTTCTCTCTTTCTGTCTGTGTCCACGTACTTTCTAGTGTTCCCTCTGGTGTCTGTGTTTCATATGCAGCTTTTTGTTCTGTGTGCCTCCGCTTCTGTCTCTCTGTGTTATGCTGCTTATGTCTGGGTCTTTATTGCCACCTTGGGTCTGTAACTCGGCAGGTCAAATAAAGGATAAGTCTGCCTATCTGACAGTGTGCAGTTTCTGAATGCTGTTTTGTAAGCTATCTGATGGCGTGCAGTTTTTTGAATTTTAGGCTGTTTTAAAGGCTATTTCATTTCGCCTAGTTGCCATGGGGGGGTCATTTGCGTTGCTGTTTATATGAAGTATTGCTGTTCCTCCATGGATGTCTCTGCTGCTTCCCAAGGCAGACTGCTAGCACTGAGCACTCCTAGCGCAGTACCCGCTACAGGTTTAGACTACAGCTTATCACCTGTAAATTGGCTTGGATATACACATTGGCATTATGTAAAAATAGATTGCATTATCGTGAAATGAGTCACTGTTTTTTTATTGTGTTATTAGTGCTTTCCTCTTGTTCAGACTGTTTTGTCCACTTTGAGCACTTATAGCACTGTCTTCCACTACAGGTTTAGACTACAGCTTAGAGGTTACTCATCACCTGTAAGTTGGCTTGGATATAAACATTGGCATAGATTGCATTATCGTCAAATGAGTTACTGTTTTTTTATTGTATTATCAGCGCTTTCCTCTTGTTCTTCTGTTTGGAATCAGACTGTTTTGTCTGCTTGCTTACTGTCATTTTCAAAGGTGGTAGCTTGGAAGCACCCCAACCATTTAATTGTATTGATTCCTAGATTATCTATTCTCTTCACTCATCATTGGGTAACACAAAAAAACTTTTCTTTCACTCATGGTTAGTATTGGCTGAAGCCATTTCTTGTCAAGTACCTGTGTTTACTTTATTTAAATCATAATGACAACAGACCCTACGCACCCTGACCCCCTGAAAAATGGTTAAGAAACCATCAGTTCTGCCCTGGTATGTAAACTTATGAGCACAACTGTAATTGTGTTGATCCCTAGACTGTCCAGTCTCTTCACTCGTCATTGGACATGTTTATACTTTTGCTTTTGAAGTATAAAGAAGGCAAGTGTTGAGATGTCAGGTCAAAGGTAGATAGCTCAGACATATTGCCATTTTCTCCTGTCCTAAGGTGACTGACATACAATGCCAAAGACACCTGTGCTGTTTTAATAACAGAGAAGTAGGGCTTGTTTGAAATGGCTGGCTGGCTGAGTGGCTGACTTAAACCAATGTATTCTGGACGACCCATGTGCTACAGTGACATTCGCACAAGATTGTCCAAAGATGTCACTGTTTCAAGTCCAGAATGCATTGCTTTAAGCCAGCCAGTGATTTCAAACAAGCCCACTGCCGAGCATCTGTGTTCAGATTTCGTCACTGCTTACATCACTTCCTTTAGCATTCTCAGAGTTGGGGACACGTCAAGACGCATGTGTGTTTACACTACAAATGATCTGAGTTCACACACACACACACACACACACACACACACACACACACACACACACCCCAGAGTGCCTTAAGGGTGGCAGACTGTGCTGATCCTTGTTGTTGTTGTTGTTTGCGCTTGTGTTTCACGCCTTTTGTCCCCTCACGATTTCATTCCCCAAGACCAGAGGTCAACAAACCGGATTGAGAAAGTAGAAGTCCTGCCATATCTTCCTTCTGCCCATACTCCCAACAACACAGGTGATTTCACTAACTAGCTCATGTACCTGGCAGAAGTAATGCTAATTAGCTGGTTCATTGGCTGGTTCAGTGCATTGCCTGGAACAAATATGTGGCAGGACTTTACTTTTTGAACCCGGGATGTCTTCCGGCTTTTGAACGCGCACAACTCGGAAACCGAGCTCTGACTGCATATGGAATGCATATATAACTCCCTAAGTATTAGGCCACACCCACCCCTCAGCTGACCCCCGTGGTTGGGCTACATCAGTGGTTCCCAAACTTTTCTGCTGGGGCCCCCCTTATGGACCTAAGAATATTTTCGCGCGCCCCTCCCCTCCCCGTCCACCGTCATACACCAAGTTTTTTCGTCTATTAATGTTGCCAAAATGTACTTTGAAATTCACAGAAACAGTACAAATACACTCAATAACCATACAAATAAGTGAATACTAACCAATAAAATGGTTATAATATATAAAAGCATTTATTCAAAGGTTCTATGTGCAACAGCACCGTTGTAACCATTTCAATTTCAACCGCCCCTCCCCTCCATGCCCCCCCTGCAATACCTCCTAGGGGGCGTGCCCCCCACTTTGGGAAACACTGGGCTACATGTTGGTGGTTTAAGCTGTGCTGTGTGTTTACCAACTCCACAGTGTTGACTTGGTACAATGATTTCTCACAGGTTGTTTTGACAGTGCACAGATATCTGATATCACACACACACACACACACACACACACACACACACACACACACACACACACACTCATCCTTTCGTTAAACAAACAAACAAACGAAAAGCTCATCTCATCTCACTACCTGTCGTGTCAGAATTCCCGTTGGTGTTATTGACACCTCGGACACAAATTGATTGGCACACCTCACTGCAAATCAGTCTAGTGTTACACCTGTTCCCCAGGGCTCTACACTACTCCAGTGTCCTGCATGTGCTGGATGCTGGGAGATGTCCAACCCTTTTAAGTTTCACACATTTTGTTATTCATGGATACCCCGTCTATATTGCCATTCACCTTATTGCAGTATTGCATATGTTTTAGTAGTATATGTACGCTGTGTAACTACACATGTCAAAAAACTGTTTGTCAGAACAATATTATAATTTATCGTAACTGTATTGTAACGCACACACACACACACACACACACACACACACACACACATGTATATTATAATGCTGTAATGATTCAATAATAAAGTGTATTACAGTAAATGTGTTAAAGCAGCATGTGGGACAGGGTTTTTTAAGGCTTAAACTATAAAATATAAAACGTTTTCTTTACAGTCTGACTATATAGTGGATTTTCCCCTATCGGTGGGGGGTTCTGGAATGTAACTATAGCGATAGACTGCGGAACACTGTAGTGGGTGTTTATCGTCATGTACTTGATTATGACACAAGATCATTACCAGTCATGAATATTCATGGACTCAAAGCCGCCTCTACTTCACAGGTACTGATTTGATTTAATGTTGTACAGAGACAGAAGAGAATCTAAATGGTAGGCTAATTTAAAAGTATACATTTCAAGGCAATGGAAAAAAAAAATCTGTTAACCACTAAACAAAATGAATAGCTGTAAACCGCTACACACCCTTATTGTGTGTTTGTCAAAATAAACAGTCCATGTTAAAGGGAGAGGTGTAAGAAGGTCGTTATGGATGAGTTCGGAGAAGCCCACATCTTCTTATCTGGTGACATGAAGGTTGAGCTTTGGGACATGGTAGCCTGTGTTGTTGATGGGGACGATTGAGCTGTTGGAGATTCTGAAGATTAAATGGTTGGAAATGAGGAGTGTGATTGAGTGACCATCACTAGGGTTGTGGGTGTGCTCTGACTGCCATACCAATGAGCCTGTCTCTTTGGGGTTGTGGCCAAAAGCTCACGTTTGGTACCCCGGAGACCTAGGTTCAAAGGCGGGTGGGGTGACTTCTCCTCCTTCGCTACAAGGAGAATCAAACTGTTGGAGATGGTGCAGGTTGAACACCAATCCTGTCTAGTCCAGTTCAGAACCCTGACGAAGACCTAGTGTCAAAATACGTTGGTCAGTCTTTTTGCTCCGTCAATAAGATATAAAAACTGTAAAAAAGCAGAGACTTTTTGTGAGTGTTAGCTGAGTGTTTTTCTATGTTCGATTGTTGATGCCTAACATCCACATGCACTAAAAGAGCACCTGCGCATACCTCACTCATCAGTGTCATCTCCACAGTCCAGTATGCTGCATCTCCACATTCAACCGTACCATCTTATTATTACATTACATTACATTACATTACACTTAGTAGATGCTTTTATCCAAAGCGACTGCCACTCAAACATGCTGCACATTCCACACAAACCACATTCAACTGTACCATCTCCCCAGTCAAACATGGGGGTGATGCTGGCGTTATGCTGTGGGGATGGGTGTCTGTCACTCGGAGACTGGTCAGCAGGGAGGGAGAGATAGGGGCAGAGAAATAAGATAAGAGAGTTTGACTCTGAAGAAGACGCAGTGCCGTCGAAACGTCAGTCGTGTTTCTGCACCATTAAAAACATTATAAACGAAGTGCTCCGGTCTTGCTCCTTTTTCCAAGATAAGATAGCCTTTATTGTCATTATACAAAGTACAATGAGATTTAAGCCTCCTTTCAAAGTGCACACAACATAAATGAATAGTTTGCATTTATAAATAATGTTCCATGTTATAGTGTTCATCAAATCCAAGTGGTCAGCAACACGCCGGCTGGGAAAGTGCCGGTGCAAGCCAGCTAAAGTGCACCAAGCCAGCTATGAACACAGTCCTTAGTGCAAGTCTGAGTTCAATATTGTTGACCAGTCCTGGTCAACCACCCTCTGTCAGGGCACTCAGGATCTCATGCTGGGGCGAAGGTTCACATTTCAACAAGAACTTGGGTCACAGACCTGTTTAAGATGTAAGATGTAAGGTGTAAGATGTACCCTATTAATGATATGATATTACATAGTAACCCTGGTCAGTATAAAGGCCACCGCACACCGGTTCCGACAAAGTGCAGAGCACTGCTCTGCCAACATTCCATTCCATTGGTTTCAATACAACCCCGCACACCAGCACCGAACTCTTCCGACACCGCCGTGTCGATACGATTGAGCTCTATTTTTGTCGGAGCCGCTGGCTGTTTATCCATGTTCTATTGTGACGAAATTAACCGTTTCTGTAGGTCCATACAATAAGTAAATGCATAAACAACACCAATGTTAAGGTTATGATATAATCTGACAACTACTGATGGATGTATTGTCAAAATTAATCTGAAACCCATATAGACTCGAAAACATAGTGACCGTTGATAATCCTTGGAAGACGGTGATTTGAAAAAGACTACTATGACGTCTGCGGCTATACAGTGCGCCGCCAGTGTGCGGGGGTAACCGAAATTGTCGAATTCGAAAGTGCTCCGCAATGCTGTCGGAACCGGTGTGCGGAGGCCTTAAGACATGGGCCGTATAAGATGAATGAAAGGTTCCGGAACACTCTTGTTATTACATAGTAACCCTGCTCAGTATAAGACATGGACTGTATAAGACTGATGAAAGGTTCCGGAACACTCTTGTTATTACATAGTAACCCTGCTCAGTATAAGACATGGACTGTATAAGACTGATGAAAGGTTCCGGAACACTCTTGTTATTACATAGTAACCCTGCTCAGCATAAGATGAACCAAAGGTTCCGGAACACTACTGCATGTCGTCAAGGAAACACAGGAATGAATTGTGGATAACCGGAAGCCTTGCGGTGGCTCAGCCAGGGTGCTAACTTGCTAACCTGACCCTGCTGGGGCAACCCTGCACAGGACTGGAGGTGGCCCTGCACCAGGGGCAGTATCCAGTTTTTCATACCCCGATATTTCCTCTGACCCAATATAGCCCCGATATGTCAGTATTTAAGAACTGTTAATAAAAAACGCATAAATGTTATGTGAGTAGGTGTGGGCAGTTTCAGGCGCCATAAATCAGCTCAAAGTAGCTCAATAAACTAGACTTGAAAGATTTAATATATTGGAGTCTTGTTTCCTGTTTTTAACTTGTTATGTAGAACGCAAGAAACTTCATTTGTATCATTCGGAGCATTTCCACACCAATGTTGGCAACAGTGTCACAGTATTACAAATCTTGAAGCCGGTATTTGAATATACCCCGGTGTACAATACGGTATTTTCTAAATACCGCCCAAGCCTGGCCTGCTGGAGCCAGAGTAATTGTGCCAGGAGGAATGGAGGGGGGTTCCAATGCTATGCTGGGCCATGCCAAGCTTACAGTAGCCTGCCCAGTAGGACCTTGCCAAGCCTACAGGAGCTGGCTATTGCTGCCCATGCATCAACCAGGAAGCCTTATGTGTGATGGCTCTCTGTACTTCAGTACTCAGGTTTGACGCTTGTGTCCATCACATACACAGTATATCTAGTGGATGTGCAGTAAGATAATGCCCTACAGTAGGTACCTGATGCCTAGGTCACTTTATGAGAATAAAAGACCACAAAGATAGCTGTTCTATTCTTTTCTTTTCTATTCTATTCTATAAGGTGAACCTGTGCTTGCTTTTTTCGGTGTGTTTGTGTGCGTGTGTGTGTGCGCGATATAGACAGTATTTGCATTTATTCGCATAAGCGTTGTCTGCTGGAACAGTATTGTTAAACTTTGTGTGTGTGTGTGTGAGGCAGTCAGTTGTGACACACAGTTTTCAGACTAGGTGTAGTGATGTAAAGACTAACCTTCAGTCATTCCCAAGACTGGTACAGTAAAGAAGCAGCTTTAAATATGGAAATATACAAGTGACATTTATTTGACAGGAGAATGGAGCCATAGCCCTCTCTCATTAGGATGTTCACCACTTACCCTCTGTTGACAAGGGAAGATAAGTGGGAAGATGGGTTAAATGTGTGTGTGTGTGTGTGTGTGTGTGTGTGTGTGTGTGTGTGTGTGTGTGTGTGTGTGTGTGTGTGTGTGTGTGTGTGTGTGTGTGTGTGTGTGTGTGGATAAGATGTAGGAGGCAAGCAGCTGTAATTGCCTTTTTGTAACCTTGTTATCTGTGTGTGTGTGTGTGTGTGTGTGTGTGTGTGTGTATATGTGTGTGTGTAGGAGGTGCAGATGTATGGCAATGGGGATTGTGTGTGTGTGTGTGTGTGTGTGTGTGTGTGTGGGAGTTGCAGATGTATAGCAATGGGGATTGTGTGTGTGTGTGTGTGTGTGTGTGTGTGGGAGTTGCAGATGTATAGCAATGGGGATTGTGTGTGTGTGTGTGTGTGTGTGTGTGTGGGAGGTGCAGATGTATAGCAGTATAGGGGTGGTATGTGCGGCTCAAGCCAAAGGCACGCACACGCACACGCACACACACGCACACACACACGCACGCACGCACACACGCACGCACACACGCACGCACACACACACACACAAATCCTCAGGAGTTATGAGTGTCTGACCCCTACATATTTGGAGCGAAGTTGACATTCTCATCTGCAGAAGGACCTTAGGAACACTGTATGGGATTTCCAAATGTGGTGGGATTTGACATTTGCCTAAGTCAGGACAGGAATCGCAGTGTTTGGGAATGGGACCAACAACCGTTAATTAACTACATGAATTTGTTTTACACCGTTAACCAACCCGTCCTGGCTTGTGTTTTGTGACAGAACTGTGCATAATTTGTACATTACATAACATGTCATTTAGTTAACATTCTTACCTATAGTGACTTATAGTGCTTGGGTACAGGGGCAGTCCCCCTGGAGCAGTGTGGGGTTAGATGCATTACAGTGAATGAGGCACAGGGACAGTCCCCCTGGAGCAGTGTGGCTTTGGATGCCTTACAGTGAATGAGGTACAGGCACAGTCCCCCTGGAGCAGTGTGGGGTTAGATGCCTTACAGTGAATGAGGTACAGGGACAGACAGTCCCCCTGGAGCAGTGTGGGGTTAGATGCCTTTTTCCAGACCATTTGTGGGGAAGGGTACAGGGTGCACATTGTTTTGAACCAT
>CM059282.1:28809510-28819510 GCA_030347295.1 Setipinna tenuifilis | reverse complement strand
ATAGACATAGAACATAGAGTTGTTGTGGTTGGTTGTTGTTGGTGTTGTTAAAGTGCTTAATAATCAAACGTGAGTTGACTTGTTTGTTTGTTTGTGTTTGTGTGGTAGAATCGCACGAGGAGGCTGACGAGGACGATGAGGATGATGATGACGGGGAGGAAGATGATGATGATGAAGATGACGAAGGTGATGAGGCGGAGGAGCCTGGCGAAGAGAACGATCGCCCGTACAACCTCAGGCAGCGCAAGACCGTACAGCGCTACGAGGCGCCCCCTATAGGTGAGACACACACACACACACACACACACACACACACACACACACACACACACACACACACACACACCCACACACACTCACACCTCAGGCAGCACAAGACCGTGCAGCGCTACGAGGCTCCCCCTTATAGGTCAGACACACACACACACACACACACACCCACACACACACACACACACCTCAGGCAGCGCAAGACCGTGCAGCGCTACGAGGCTCCCCCTATAGGTGAGACACACACACACGCACACACGCACGCACACACACACACACACACACTGATTATGATGAGGATTATGATGAGGATGAGGATGATGAAGATTGTGGATATATTGTGCAGCTCTAGTTTGAACACCATTACTGAGAGTGGCACTGGACACAGGCACACAGAAATGGATTTGAGCAGCGAGATCAGTGTGTGCTGTTCCGGCTGCCTTGTTTTTGTTTTTGCTCAGTCCCTGTGTGTGTGTGTGTTTGTGTGTGTGTTTGCTTAGATGAGCTCATACCGTTGTCTTGTGTGTGTGTGTGTGTGTGTGTGTCCGCAGAGCCTGTGAACAGAAAGCAAAGCAACAACTCGCTGTTTGACACACACAGATCACCCGCCCGCAGAAGCCATATCAGGTACTCTCCTCTCCTCCTCCTTTCCTTCTCTCCTCCTCTCCTCTCCTCTCCTCCTCCTCTTCTCTCCTCCCCTCCTCTCCTCCTCTCCTCCTCTCCTCCTCTCCTCGTCCTCCTCTCCTCTTCTCTTCCTCTGCTCTCTTCCTCCTCTTTGTCTCTCCTCTCCTCCTCTCCTCACCTCCCCTCCTCTCCTCCTCCTTTTCTTCTCCCCTCTCCTTCTCTTTTTTTTCTTCCCTTCCCTCTATCTCCAGTGACAGATCCTCTATCAGTATAAGCGGATTAAATATCTGTGGTGTTAAGGAAGAGGCCATTTAAACTCTAATCGTGTGTGTGTGTGTGTGTGTGTGTGTGTGTGTGTGTGTGTGTGTGTGTTGTGGCAGGATTAAGAAGCATGCCATCCACAGCAGCGACACCACCTCCTCATCAGATGAGGAGCGCTTCGAGAGGAGGAAGAGCAAAAGCATGTCCCGTGCACGCAACAGGTGACACACACACACACACACACACGCGCACGCATGCACACAGGCACGCACGCACGCACGCACAAGCAAAAAGCACTTCCAGCACAAGAGGAGAATTGAAGCATACCTCGCACTTGCCAGAGAACACACACACACACACACACACACACAATGTAATTAGTAAAAAAAAAACTGTAAATATGGTTGCAGGTGACATTAACATAGAGACTTAAGACAGACTGGCTTAGAATGATGAAATTTAATTTAGGTTACCAGAGAGACCTTATCACTGAATGACACATGCCCATCCAGCTGATTCCAGTCATTATTCATTTTTTGTCATGTCTGTCACACACATTCGATCCAAATCTTTTATGAAATATATACAACACAATTCAACTTCATCAGACTCATTTTAGCTTGAAAAATATAAAAGGGCAACATGGAATATGCTACATCTCACAAAAATATTTTGAACTTTGATTTAGCTGTATCGCTATCTATGTGGGACATGTACAACAATGCCAACCTATGCATCTGAACAATGATGTGAGAATAACATCCTCATTCAAGGTGAACTGATCTGTATATGGAACGTATAAACTATTTTAGAAAAATGTACTGTTGTTTGAATTATTTTAGGGATGAAAAAACTACTTTGGCTTCAGTTTCCAAAGTAATTTCAGTGGTTCGTCAATTTGTGACGGACGGGGTGAACGGCACTTCTGAATTTGCTTTGCATCCCCTCATGGGCCACAACCCCACTATGCAAGTTTGCTGAAGTGGGTTGCTCCAATCTGTATTGCAAATAAGATATAAAAAAACAATTCTGCGTCCAACCTGGCTCTATTTGCCACTTTTTTCCTTATCCACCTTATCCTTTTTTTTCCTTTCTCTCCATTTTTCTCCTTTTTGTTTATATTTTGGAATGTTTAGTTTCGGAACTTGTTTGGCCATTTGGTGTTCACTTACAGTAATTCTGTATACACTACCGGTGAAAAGTTTTAGAACACCTTTTCCAGTTATTTATTGCAATTCAAGTAGTGAAAGTTCAATGAAAACCCTGAAATGGTACAAAGGTAAGTACTGAACAGCCAGAGGTAAAAAAAAAAAGTGGTTACCTAAAACCAAAAAATAGTGTACATTTCAGAATTATACAAAAAATGCCTTTTTCAGAGAACACAAAGTTGGTTACCTAATCAGCAGCAATGAAGGTTAAATCAGCCTTGACAGGTAGTGCTACTAATTCCTATAGGTGTTCCAACTTTTCTTCATTACTTACAACACCTAATATTGGTATGAAAGCAGTGTTGAAACACACACTGTGGTACCAGACCCTCAGGAGCATCAGAAAGTAGTGTAATGCTACAAAAATGGCAAGAAAGGGCCAATTAACATTGGAAGAGAGACAGACCATCATAACACTTAAAAGTGTTAGTCTTTCCTACAGGACAACTGCAAAAGAAAGTCAAGGTGTCAGTGAGTACAGTTTTTTTCACCATCAAAAGGCACTCAAAAACTGTGGGAAACTGACAGGAAGTGGTCTGGCATACCCAAAGCCACAACTGAATCAGAGAACATGTCTCTAAGAGTTAAGAAATTGTGTGATGGGCAGCTCACAGGACAACAACTTCAAGCAACCAACATGGCTACCACAGCATTCTGCAGCGCCATGCAATACCCTCTGGTATGCACCTAGTTGGTCAGAGGTTCATCCTACAGCAAGAAAATGACCCAAAGCACTAGTCCAAACTATGCCAAAACTACCTCAGGAATAAAGAGCAAGATGGTAAGCTTGAAAACATGGAGTGGCCAGCACAATCTCCAGACTTAAACCCCATCGAGCTGGTTTGGGAAGAACTGGACAGAAGTGTGAAAGCCAAGCAACCTACAAGTGCCACACATTTATGGGAACTTCTGCAACAAACTTTGGAATAACTTTCTGAAGAATATTTGATTTTCCTTGCAGAAAGAATGCCACGAGTATGCTCAGGTGGCTACTTTGATAAGTCAAAAGTTTAGAATACATTTTGGTTTATAAATTGATTTCATGATTTGTTTTCAACTTAAATTGCTTATTTGTTCTTTGCTTTCATTTTTAGAGTGCAATGACACAACACAATAAACTGAATTTTCAGTGAAAAACTGGAAAAAGTGAGGTGTTCTAAAACTTTTGACCGGTAGTGTAGCCTTTAGTGTATGTGTCCTATCTGGCAACCGACCTGAACATATGTAAAACACTTGTTGTGAATGTTCTCCCCGAACAACAACAACAACAAAAAACAATAATAATAAAAAAAACCTGTATTTCAGCTTCGGTTACAGAACTGCCTGCCTTGCATTAGTGTCCAAAAGACCCTCATCTCTTGTGGGCTCAGCCTGTGCACCACCATAGCCTCCTGATGGACACACAGGCCGAAGCGCTCCTGGGCGCGGTTCATACCGAACGTCAGGAAACCTGGGTGGTGTACTGCATCCACCCCCATCTGCTGGAGGCACATGCCCACAAACACGTCATCGATTGGGAACAGCTCCATCTTCCGGGCCGCTACATCCAGACCCAGCACCGTCCGCCGTGACATCAGATACCCGCCGCCACTCGGAAAACGTGGATAGAGCTTTCCCTCTGGGAATATTTCAACAGGCATGAAGTATTTTGAGCCATTGTTTCGGATGGGTGGTTCAGGGTTATGGATATGTCCAGTGAGCATGTGGTTCTGGGGTTTGTGGTCTCTGAGGAACGTGATGAGGTTCTCCGTATTCACAAACACGTCATCGTCACCCTTGAACACAAACTGTGCACTTCTGCAGGTGCGAGAGAACCAGCGGAGGAACTGCACTTCCTTCCGGGTCAGATTGTGAAACGTGTCCGCAAAGTCCCACTGTAGGATGTCGCCATGGCGACGGCTCTCCCACTCGAGCACGGGCTGGAGGTCGTGCTTCTGCAGGCGATCAGGTGAGCGGCCCATCAGGAAGACCAGCTTCACCCGGCGACCCTGGATACGACCTGCATGGCCCCAGGTGTCCCGCACGGCAGCGCGGCGCTCCACCTGGGCAGCAGTGGACTTGATGGCCATCACAAGATGGAGGTCGTCCTCACAAGGTGAAGGGCTCAGCAGGGTTGGGAACGAGCGGCAGTGTCTGTAGCGCAGGAAATCCTGGAAGGGCTGAGGCAGGTGGAGAGGAATGGCTGCGGTCTCATTGGAAGAGCACATGAACTTCTGCTTCGATCGATCAGGCGCTTTTGTTGCGGCTTGGTCACCTCCGTGAGTCATGTCTGCCCACGCAAACAAGGAGAGCATATGCTGTATGTGGACAGGGCTCCTTGTTGTTTTATGGCCCTGCGTGAAGGCCGAGTGGTGATGCCTCTTCAGCATCACACAGCAGAAGAGAAACAGCACCAGCAGCAAACACAGGAAGTGCTTCATCGTTACCGTCGTCATCATCACCTTCACTCTGAAGACCACAACATGGAAAAAAGGGGTCAAATCAGGAGTAGTGGTAGTAGAATTTGTAGTTGAGCAGTTATTACATCAATTATCGCATCAATTATTACATCACAGGATTAGTGGTAATACAGTTTGTAGTTGAGCAATTATGACATCACAGGATTAGTGGTAATACAGTTTGTAGTTGAGCAATTATGACCTCACAGGCATTGGTCTGCCACTGACAGGAAACACTAAAGCTAGGTTTATACTTGGCTAGGTATCGCGTAAGAAAGTGACTTCCAAATGACGTCAGTTTTTGATGTCAGTAAATTTGAGATTTTTGTGTATATGTTTACACGATACTTTAGTGTATGATACAAAAATGTAAATGGTGGCTGTACCATCTTGAGCTATGTGTTCCATTTTGATTGACATGTAACTTTGAAATGGTTCATCTCAAGATGCTATTAGGGATCATTGTGCTCATCGTGCATGACCTATTTTGTACAGTTCCCGCTTTCCCGGTCTAAGATATTGGCAATTCAAAACCCCAATTTTTACATTTACCCATTTCACTAGGTGGCGCTATGCTACAAGTGAGTATGTATAGGTTGGGTCGATATTCCTCCATAATGCCAACATAATTTATCACAAAAAATTGATTTTGTTGAGTGAAACAGGTATTGAGTTATTCAGCAAAAACTTTTGGTAGTCTCCCACACTGGGACAACAGGGGGAGGTGGGGTGGCAAAAGCTTGTACTTGCTCCTAGTCTACCTGGGTTCCATGCCCACAAGAGGTCATGACCCCAGTGTTTTAGTGTCCAACCAATCGTTGATTGAAAATAGGGTTCGGTTGGTTTGGTTTGATGAACTTTGTTTTAACAAGCAACCATAGCAACCATAGCTCTTTTTCGACCCAGTCGAAATAGTTCAAGTTCAAGCCGTTTGAGTCTCAAAGCAGTCCGAGTCCACATATCTACATTGACCATTGAACGTATGCCAATGGGTCTGTTAACCATTACAAAAATCTACAAGCTATAGGGAAATACACATGTTATGACTACTACAATGCTGGTACACTGCCAACATTGACTTTGTCATTTCCAGTTCTGCACTATAAGGCAAAGTCCAGTCATAAATAATAGTGGTGACGCTTGTACCCCCCCTCCCAATAACACATTATTAGGCAATGAAAGATTGTACCCATTTTTATTTACAGAATCTCTAGCCACGACGGAAAACAGGGCTGGGTTGGGTTGGGTTGGGTTGGATGAACTTTGTTTTAACAAGCAACTATAGCTCTATTTCAACTGTATTTCAACCGTATTTCAACCATTTCAACGTAAATTTTGGCAAATTGCCATAAAATTACACTGCATGATCTTCCAAGCCTATTTTTGTAATGAGATGGCACAGAGGTTTGCTGTCGTGGTTTATGCTCAGAATACACACAGCAACTGGACAATAGATGTACACATTTCATGAAGGCTATGCTGATTCCACGTGGATGAGGTTCATCCCCCGCTTTGACGGAAAATAGGGTTTGGTTGGTTTGGTTTGATGAACTTTGTTTTAACAAGCAACCATAGCAACCATAGCTCTTTTTCGACCCAGTCGAAATAGTTCAAGTTCAAGCCGTTTGAGTCTCAAAGCAGTCCAAATCCACATATCTACATTGACCATTGAACGTATGCCAATAGGTCTGTTAACCATTACAAAAATCTACAAGCTATAGGGAAATACACATTTTATGACCACTGCAATGCTGGGGGGGGGGTGGGGGGTGGCAAAAGCTTGTACTTCCTCCTAGTCTACCAGGGTTCCATGGCCACAAAAGGTCATTACTCCCACAAGGTTATAATAGTTAATGAAAACGAACACAAAAAACGGAAACTAAATTTGAAAAAATATTGTCTTTAACTGAAATAAATTGTCGTTAACAAACTGTATTGTGTGTCTACAAAACTAACTAAAACTAACTGAAATTATAGGTAAATTGCCCTTCATTTTCGTCTTTCTCAATTACATGTAATTTACAAGCCTTGGATTGCTATAAAAGAAATCAACCCATTGTTCTAGCAGTTTTATGTGAGCTGGTGGCACTGCACAGCACTTCCTGTCCGTCACACACGTGTTTACCGCGGTATCTGGCAAAATGGCAGGTTGGGAGTAAGCAGCAGAGCCTTTTATGGGATTTCTTTGAATACAAAGAAGCTTTGCTGCTGCTTCTTTACTGACTTCTTCAGAGACACACACACACACACACACACACACACGTCAGAGCATCTTCAGAGTGCATACCACACTCTTTATCTATTGGACCCTGAGCACTTGCTGATAGTTCTGGTGTGTTTTTTTATTTGTTTTTGAACTGAAGGCTGCCAGCTTGTGGACTGATACCTGAATAAATGTTTTAAAATTGTATTTGTTTCTTGTAAGTTTTAGAGCACCATACTTACTGATCTTTTTGAATCTTGCAATTGACAAATAACCAAAAGTATAAAACTAAAACTAATAAAAACAAAACTAAAACTAAGCATTTAGAAAAAAATGAAAACTGTCAGACCGGATCTAAAAACTAATACTAAAACTAATAAAAACGAAACTTAAAACTAAGCATTTAGAAAAAAACCAAAACTAACTAAAACTATCAGACCCGATCTAAAAACTAATTAAAACTAAATTAGAGGAAAAAAAGTAAAAACTAACTAAAACAAAACTAATGACAAATTATTATCAAAACTATTGTAACCTCAAATTGCATTGACCATTTTACATGCGGCAATGGGTCTGTTAACCATTACAAAAATCTACAAGCAAGACATTTTTTGCAGTGCATTACATACCTGAGCCAACGTAGATTTTGGAAATTTGGCAAAAAAATCCACTGTATGATACTCCAAGCCTATTTATATAATAAGACAGCACACAATTTTGCTGTCGTGGTTTACACTCAGAATACGGGTTGCAACTAGAGAATAGAGCTCGAGTCTATATTTCACACTGCTGTGAGTGTATTCATCCTGAATCCTATTGAGAGCTATAGGAAAATTACACATTTTATGACCACTATAATGCTGCTACACAGTCAATATTGACTTTGTCATTATTAGTTCTGCACTATAAGGCAAAGTGCAGTGATGATGCATAGGATTAATAGAGCTCTTCCGAGAGGTGTGGTCTTCCCTGTGTCAACTGCACTTGTGCAAATATGCATTTGCATGTTTGACCTTCCACTTTTTTTTCCACCTTTGTCCTCCCACCCCCTCAATAAAAGATCCATTATCGCCTTTCTTCTCTTGACGACACGAACCAAAAAAAAAGCAAACCCGTTCCAGGCTGTGTCATTGGGTAAATGTACAGCTAATCTGCAAGTGTGCCAATTTGATGGTCATATGTAACATGAACAGCAATAAAACATTAGTAGGCGAAGAATGAATGCACTTTGCCCCACCCCCTCCTCCCACCACCCATTCTACCTCCCTTTATCAAGTGGCCATACTCAAACTACATTCCATGCATTTTACCTCTCCCCCCATGCACAGTTTTAGACAAACAATCACTTATGTCAGTGCATGTCCTACTCTACCCAGTATGTCTATGCAAGTGACTATTTCTTGTACCTATTTTCTCTTCCTTCCTTCCAATGTTTAATTGTATTTTATTTTAAAATTTGTGTAAAGCACATTGAACTGCATTTATGTATGAAATGCGCTATACAAATAAATCTGACTTGACTTGACTTGACTATAAAACATCCTTGTATCCTTAGGCATATGCATCTCCTTGTGTGTATGAGGGTAGTCTGCTTATATTATATTATATTATATTATGTTATATTTTATTATATTATATTACTCTGTGTTCCTCTACACCTCTGTTAGCTAATTATGTCCTCCTTTCTGTAAGTCGCTTTGGATAAAAGTGCCTGCTAAGTGTATTGTATTGACCCTCATCCATTGAAAACACTGGTCGACGCCCACTTCCAACAAAAACAATTTCTGGCAAATTTTAACATTGCGAAAGCGAAAAAAAAAACGAACTCATTATAGGCCCCATTCATGTCAATCTCACCAAATTTGGTACATGTCACCTACAGACAATGTTGACAAAAAGTTGTCAAAGGATTTATCTTGAGATAAACCAGTTGAACGTGACATGTCAATCAGAATTTAAAACGTAGCTTAAAATTCATTAAAAATCCATATCTTGGCTTCTCATGGCTCAAATCTGCTCCAACTTGACATGCGAACTCTAAACAGCCTTGTTTTAATATGCACCAAATTGTTTGACATTTCGTTGCAGGGGGCAATATTTCTTGTCGAAACTAGATGTCCAAAAACAGGTTTTGTTAAATAACTCATCAAAAAGTTTGCCCAAGACTGCACTTAGTATGCCAGTGTTACAGAGGTGTGCCAACACAGCCCATAAACACTCATTTGAAGCATAGTGCCACCTAGTGATTTGGGTAAATGGAAAAATTGGAATTTTCAGGAACTAATAATATGTGTAGGCTACGTACATACCATGACAACATCTATTCCTTTCACAAATCACTCTTACACACTACACAAACACACGGAATGACATTCATTCAAAACCCACATCCATGCCCACTTCCAGCAAATCATTTCCACACAAATTCGCACATTGCTGAAAAGCTATTTTATGGGCGCACAACGCTTTGGACCCAGATGCACCTGCTGACAAAGACAGATCAGGATCTGCCCCCACCTATCTGAAAAGCAATTTTATGGCCGCACAACGCTTTGAATCCTGAGTTTAAAGCTTTTGTTTCCCCGTCTTCTAACGTTTTTGTACTGCTTTCGTAACTGTTCGAAAGTTCTCTTCTTGCCAAAGGAGGATACAATTATTGAAGATATTTCCTCCCATACTTCTTTGACCCGTGGAGGTTTGGGGGGATTCTTTCCATCCCCGAAGATTAACTGCTCATACGCTTTCTTTTTTTTTTCACGCACAAGCAGATCGTTCTCCTCCACCGAAAAACACCTGCCGTCCGGGTAAATCCGCCATTGTAATAGCAACAGGCCATGGAAAATGCGCCGCTGGCTTTTAAAGGGGGTGAGCGTATAAATTCTCATTGGTTAATTGTATGTTACGCCCAAAACACACCCATGACTAATGAAGTAATTTAAGACCAACCCTTTTGAACAATGTGCCTGGTGCAATGTTCACTTTTCCCACCGTCAAAA
>CM059282.1:28779584-28794584 GCA_030347295.1 Setipinna tenuifilis | reverse complement strand
GTCTTAAGAGACAGCCACTTAAGCTCCGCCACGCCGAGAGGTTCGAAAGGCGCCTTTCTCAATGCCTCCAGTACAAGGGGTAGATCCCACGAAGGTGCCAAGCTTCGCCGCAGAGGCCTCAGCCGCTGAGTGCCCCTCAGGAAGCGTTTCACCAGTGCATGAGAACCCACTGTAAGGCCGTCCACCTTGGCATGCATTGCCGATATCGCCGCAGTGTACACCCGGATGGTGGAGGGCGCAAGCCCTCTATCAAAGAGGGACTGTAGGAAGGCAAGGACGGCCGGTATGGGGCAGGCCGATGGTTCCAAGCCCCGGACCCTGCACCACGTAACAAAGAGCCTCCACCGATTCTCGTATAGCGCATTTGTGGAGGGCGCCCGAGAGTGTGAAATGGTCCGAGCGACTGCCGGATCACATAACGCTAGAAGCGGTTCCGGCCCCTGAGGGGCCAAACCCACAGCTGGAGGCGTGCCGGGTTCGGATGCCACAGCCGACCCTCTAGTTGAGAGAGGAGGTCCGTCCGCTGGGGGAGACACCAGGGCTCCCCGTCCAGCATGCTGTACAATATGGGGAACCAAACCCTGCCGGGCCACCGGGGTGCCACAAGGAGAACCCGGTGGCCCTCCCGCCGGATCCTCTCCAAGGTGGGCAGTATGAGCGAGAGAGGCGGGAACGCATAAAGGAGGAGTCTGGGCCAGCTGTGAGCCAGCGCATCCTGGCCCAGAGGCCCTGCCGGTGTCCCTAGTGAGAACCACCAGAGGCAGTGTGTCGTGGCGAGGGAGGCAAAAAGGTCCACCTGCGCCATCCCGTACCTGGACCAGATGTTCTGCACCACATCCGGGTGAAGCCTCCATTCCCCAGGATGAGGCTGGCCCCGGGAGAGAAAGTCGGCGACCGAGTTCTCTACGCCTGGTAGGTAGGTTGCCCTCAGGCTCAGTAGACGCGGGTGCGCCCATGAAAGCAGTCGCCGCGCCAGTGTCAGGGAGGACAGAGACCTCGTCCCCCCTTGGTGGTTGACGTGGTACACCACGGACGTGTTGTCCGTCCTCACCAGGACATGCCTCCCCTCCAGATAGGGGAGGAAATGCCTGAGAGCCAACAACACCGCCAGTAGCTCCAGGTCGTTGATGTGCAACCGCTGCTGCCGTGGGCGCCACGAGCCCCGGGCAGCTCTGCACTGCCAAACAGCGCCCCATCCGCTCAGGGAAGCGTCGGTGGTCACCACCTCCCTGCGATGGGCTATCACGCCCAGGGGGACCCCACGAGCCAGACGTGAGCGCCGCCTCCATGGGCGAAGGCAGTCCAAGCAGTCGGACGTGACGACAATCCGTCTGTGCCGATGGAACTGCGGGTGCAGGCCAAGCGCGTTCACCCATCTCTGAAGAGGCCGCAACGAAAGCAGGCCGAGAGGGACAATGTGGGATGCTGCGGTCAGCATACCGAGCAATACCTGGAAGGAGTGGAGTGTTCGTGACGTACCCCGTCTGAACAAACTCACCTCCTGTATGATGGCATCTATGCGTTGGCTGGATGGACGCGCAGTCATGAGTCGGGAGTCCAGCTGGATGCCGAGGAAGACTATTCGTTGCATCGGTGTCAGTGAGCTCTTCCTGAGATTCACCGCAATACCCAGGTCGGCAATGTGCCTGAGCAGCCGAGAGGAATCCCCGAGCGCCCTCTCCCTGGACGCTGAGCAGATGAGCCAGTCGTCCAAATAAGGGAGAATTCGCATCCCGCTGCTCTGCAACGGGGCAAGCGCCGCTGCCACAAACCTCGTAAACACCCTTGGTGCCAGGGACATCCCAAAGGGCAGGACCTTGAACTGGTACGCCCTCCCCTCGAAGGCGAAGCGCAGGAACTGGCGATGCCGAGGTGTAATGGGAATGTGAAGGTAGGCGTCCGTGAGGTCCACTGAAGTAAACCAGTCGCCCCTTCTGACGCCTGTCAGCACGTCTGAGGTGCGCAGCATACGAAACGTCAGCACCCTGAGATGTCGGTTCAGGGGCCGCAGATCTAGAATGGGGCGAAGCCCGCCCCCTTTCTTTGGAATGATAAAATAAGTGGAATAAAACCCACTGTCTTGTGAGGACGGCTCGAGTTGTTCTATCGCATCTTTGGCCAGGAGGGCTTGCACCTCCTGGCGCAAAGCCAAGGCCCTGGTGTTGTCGCGGACCCTGGTCATCCTCACCCCCTGTAATCTCGGCGGTCGGGACCCGAACTGGATGTTGTATCCGTGGCATACGGTGGACAACACCCATGGGTCGGAGGTAGTGGCTTCCCAGTAAGCAATCTGCTGACTGGTGAAGCGCCCGACCGCCGGGAGGGGGCAGTCATTGTCGCCGCCCACGCCTCCCACCGCCCCTACTGGGGCGGGGGCCCGGCGTTCCTCCCTGCTGTTCCCGCTGGCCGGCTGGAGGCCGGCGAAACCTACGAGCCGTAGACGGACGAGGTTGTGGGGCGGGAGAAGGTCCAGGGGAAGGCCGGTGGACCACGGGGCTAGGCCTCCAGGCCTGGGTACGGGCCTGGTGGAGGCTAGCAAATTGGCGTCTGGCCTGAGAGACCTGCAGGCCACGTTGTAGCGCATCCTGGGCAGCCGGTCCAAAGAGATGTCCGGGGACCACTGGCAGAGAACGGAGGGACCTCCTGCATTGCTCTGACAGGGGCGATTGCGCAAGCCACACCTGCCGCCGCGCAGAGGTTAGGTGGGACATGACTCTGCCCTGCTCCCTGGCCATGTAGGCAAACGCCTGCAACAGCGTACTAGTGAGGTCGCGGATGGGCGTCTCAACCTCAGCCGACTGGAGGGACTGTGACAAGGCCAGCAACATATGGGACATAGAGTTCCCAATGCGTGCAGCACGTGCAGCAGCATCGTAGCTCTTGCAAATGTAGTCGTCAGTAATACGGCACTGCGGCCGGGGGCAGCGTGCGTCCGGCCTCAACGCCTCATCGGGCGAGACAATGATGGCAGCCAGGGTTGACTCGACGCCCGGCATAGAGCCAAGGCCGTAGGTAGCGGCATCCCGCATGTTCGCTAAAACGCGATCATCGCTGGTCCTGTGCGGAAAGCGTCTGGGATCGGCCCAGCACCGTTGCAACTCAGCAACGTACGGGGCGGACAGAGGCACGCTTAACCCCGACGGGCCGGTGGCCTGCTGGAAAAAGGCACTCTGGGGGGCCGTTTCCGCCGCAGGCACATCCAGGCCCAACCGGGCCAGGGCCACCTTCAGGGTGGGCACCACCACTGAGCCCTGGGCCCGCACCGATCCCCTAGGAGAGCTCTGGCCAGAGAGGGGCTCCACACCAACATGAGCAGTAGCCTCAGACTGGCCCGCCCACTCATCGACGACCGCCAGACTTTCCGAAGCCCTGGTAGAGAGGACATCTTCCTCAGGGCCCGTTATAGCCGGGGACAGCCCCGGAGGCCCCCCGTAATCAGAAGAGGACGCGGCCCCCACAGCCGAAGCCGCTGTGGGCATGGCCGCAGGCCGCTGTTGGCCCAATAGGATGGCCTTGAGTTCAGCAAACTCAGCTGCCATGGTGTCCACCCTCTGTGCAACCAGGTCCACCTTAGATAGCTTTGCTGGAGGCTCACCAGGCGGCGCCCGCTTCTCCCGCTGGCGCCGCTTCAGAGGCTTGGGGGGCACAGTGCCACCCTGCGCCGAGGGCGACTCCTCGCCCTCCACACGGGCCAGCCTCTCCCTGCGGCGGGCCACGCTCAGGCAGCTGCAATTAGCGCATGCCAGTCCCGTAAGGCCTTGCCTGAGGTGGTCAAGGCCGAGGCAATCTGGACAGAGCTCGTGCCCGTCGTCTGGTTCGAGGGGGGCCCGACAATCAATACAAATCATAAACATTGTTTGCACACACAGGGGGCCAATGCGAGCAAAGCCAACAGCAGTGTCTGGGCGTAAGCACCCAGCAAGTTTTTTTTTTTTTTTTTTTCTTTTTTTTGAAAAAAACCAAAGTAACAGCAAACGGAGCGAAAGCACTCCTGCACAATAATCAGTCGGGGCGGAAACACCCACTTTTTGTTGTTTTTTTGTTTTTTTTTGTTTTTTTTTTTTTTTTGAAAAAAAAACCAAAGTAACGGCAAGCGGAGCGAAAGCACTCCTGCACAATAATCAGTCGGGGCGGAAACACCCACTTTTTTTTTTTTTTGTTTTTTGTTTCTTTTTTTTTTTCTGAAAAAACCCAAAGTAACAGCAAGCGGAGCGAAAGCACTCCTGCACAATAATCAGTCGGGGCGGAAACACCCACTACCTGTAATAGTACCCGGGGCGAACACACCCACTGTGTAAACAACTTTACTGTGTAAACCGTCCTATAGAAAGCGCATAGGCAGGCGATAACGCGCAAGGAGCGAAGACACTCCCGCGCAGCAAAGCCAGTCCAGAAACTGCCACTCACTGGTCGTGCCAGGCGTAATCACCCACGCAACCCTAGTGACGCGGTGGCGGGGGGAATCCGTAGCAATAGTTAACAACAATACAAAAACTACAAGGGGAAAGAGGATACTTACGAAACACCGCGTGAAGGACCTCCCAAGATATACAGGGAAGGCCCACACAATCGCCGATGTTAAAAAATAAGAACCGGCAAAACGAATGCCAATAATCTGCCTAAGAGCGAAGCCACTTAGTAGACGTGACACGGCTAGCAGTTGACAAACCGAAAGCCAAAAGGCACGGAAGCAACCGGCAACCCCACAGCACGAGGGCAGGCGGGCTATGCCCCACCAGCGGCGAAGAACTTACCAAACTCCAAGCCGAACTCACCTACAACACACAAATAACAAAAAAAAAAAAATGTACACCGTAGTGCAAATGGCAGAACGAGCGAACACACTCAATGCCAGGTAGAGCTAGCTGTTAGCTGTAGCCAAAAGGTAGCAGTAGCAGTCGTCAGGCGAACACACCAAGACATCCGACACAACGAAACTACAAGGGGCGAAAGCACCCACGAGAAATGAATTTAATCTCACCGTCAGAAGTTGGGAAAACGTCTGCAGCCTATCGGAGGGCGAAAAACCGCAGCTCCATACACAGGCCGTCAATAGCGACGTGTATCCAAACAAACCTGCTTCAGCACGAGAAGATGACAAGAGACCGGTTCCGGGAAGTGCGTGTCAGAAGTAAACTTCCGTGATACACGCCTACCCGGTCACACGTGACTTTGTTGATATACAATTCTCGACCTGCATGGGAGCATGTGATGAACATTCAGTGCTGAAGGCACCGCCTGGCGGTCAGGAGAAACGAAATAGAACAGGCATAGAACTGATATTCCCTGGAACCGTATGCAATAGAACAGTGGTTCCCAAACGTTCCACCGCCCACGCACACCCTGAGACCCCCCCAAGTCCTACCCGATGTACCTCCTCTACCACAGACGGCTTGCTGGAGTAATTAGTGTTTTTGCTAATTATCGCTGCAGAGTTAATGCGAAGACATGATGTGGTTCAGAGTGATGCTGTGGAGCTTGGCTCATATTGGGAATTGTACAGTGTGTGGATGTAAGCTCTAATTGTATATATAGCCTACACAGGAGCTTCATCTTAGTGCTGCTGGGAGCCCTGAGCCCATTCACAGATTTATTATTATTGCCTAGACCAAGAACTAGTCCCAGCAGCCCAGGGGATACCCGCAAGCCCACACACACACACACACACACACACACACACACACACACACACAGGGGATACCCACAAGCCCAGTCTGAAGCCCGCTAGAACAAGAACAGAACTACTGTCTCTGTGGAAACCACAGAATGACTACAAACCCCTCACGGCCCTTCTGAACTACGTCCAAAACAACAATCACATTTCTGAAGTACATCAGTAGAACAGTACCGACCCCACTGTCCTGGCGAACGGACAGTACACACAACACACACACACACACACACACACACACACACACACACCGTGTCCAGTCCAGCACTGAAATGGCTGGTGGAGGATAATGGCACTTGTTTAAAGCAGAGACGCTGTGGGGAATATAAAGAAGAGTGTGTGTGTGTGTGTGTGTGTGTGTGTGTGTGTGTGTGTGTGTGTCCGCTCATCGCTGCGGGAGGCTAAAAGGCCCAGATCCGTCCGCTCCGTCACCCCCCCCCAACACACACACACACACACACACACACACCCCTCGCTAAACCGCATCAGAGTCCAGTCAAGACAGCCCGCCAGCCCCTTTGTCTTTGTTCTGCCGCCTCCTCTGTGATCAACCTTTTATTCTCCACTTCTCTGACATGCCAGAGGAAGTTTCATAATTATTTAAAGAGTCTCTCTAGCAGTAGTATTGCTTAATCAGCTTAAAAACATAGTTCCCCTCAAATACCAGAAAGACTTATGGCAAAAAGGGGGAAAAAGGAATATAGGAAAACGAATCGTGAAAAAGTGTCTAAAAGTCTAAATAATGTATCAAAGTGGAGACATATTTGAGAATGCATGCTTGAGGAAGTTGTATAGTGTAAGAGTGTAATGGTGTAATATGTCTGTTGTGTTGAATCTGCATGTGGGCATAGAGTATGCACAAACACACAGCCATCCGCCCCTCATCCATCCATACGCACTTTAACAGATCAACAACACAGGCTGTGCCTGTGTGGCGTGCTGATCAAAGGCTGGCCACTGGGGGGCGCTGTGTGTCTGTAGGCTGCATAAGTGAAGTGAACCTACACTGGTTGGTGCCTGTCTACACTCCTCAGCTCCTTTGCATGGGGGGGGGGGGGGGGGGGGGGCACCTAGTCAAGCCCCCCCGTGCCAGCCATGTCCCGTTCCCAGGCACACACCCACACACACACACACACACACACACACACACAAAGATCTTTGGCACACACTCCCTCTTTGGTGATGAACAGTGGTGATGGACTTAGCACTCTGCTGCCAAGGCCAGGTGCACTCGCTTGGTTCAGGTGGCGGTGTGTGTGTGTGTGTGTGTGTGAGGTGTGAGCCAGGGTGTAGCCATCTGTATGTGATTTGATTTGTGAATGTGTTTATGGCTTTTCATATGTGTGTGTGTGCCTGTGTGTTCAGGCTGTGTGTGTGTGTGTGTGTGTGTGTGTGCCTGTGTGTTCAGGCTGTGTGTGCGCCTGTGTGTTCATATGTGTGTGCGTGTGTGTGTGAGTGTGTGTGTGCCTGTGTGTTCAGGCTGTGTGTGTGCCTGTGTGTTCATATGTGTGTGTGCCTGTGTGTTCAGGCTGTGGGTGTGTGTTGGTTTATTGTGTGTTGGTGTGTTGCTGTTTTAAATTAATGTCATGTGGTGAAGAGGTTGTGTGTGTGTGTGTGTGTGTGTGTGTGTGTGTGTGTGTGTGTGTGTGCTTTTTTGCGTGCGTGTATGCACATATGTGTATTCACCTCTGTTGTGTGTTTGACAGGGGTAACCCATGTGCGTGGGGAGGTGGTGTGTGTGTGCAGGTGTGTGCACACAGATGTGATCTAATTTCCGTTTTGTGTGTGTGTGTGTGTGTGTGTGTGTGTGTGTGTGTGTGTGTGTGTGTGTGTGTGTGTGTGTGTATGACAGGTGAAGGCCATCTTCAGCCGTGCGCGTGGGGAGGTGGTGTGTGTGAGTCCTCCAGGAGACGAGGAACGCAGGAAGTTCTTCAGCGAGCTGATCCTGGAGCAGGCGGCCCGCGCTCCCCCCCTCCGCAGACACACAGGTACGCTAGGACCCAGGGGACACCTGGCTGCAGGGGGTGGGGGTGGGGCAGGGCTGGAATCACAACTAGATCTGATGATTTTGAGACATTCTTCATAAACAGAGATGTAGTTTTTTATAGTGTAACGGAGGCTGAGTAGCATAGCTTGGCGTGGAGTGTTAGTAAACCTCCCTTCTCATGACTCAAAAGGGTACGCTACTTCCTGAGGTAATAGCCTGGCTATGTAGCTCACTTGGTTGGGTGTCTGTCTCCCATGCTGGAGTTTCTGTGAGGTCACGGGTTTGGGACTGGCTCTGGACTGTGCAGGAAGACTTCAGGTACACTAGGACCCAGGGGACACCTGCAGGTGATGGGGGTGGGGCGGGGTTGGAATCAAAACTAAACATGGTGATTTTGAGACATTCTTCATAAACAGAGATGGAGTTTTACAGGGATGTAAATTCACACAGGTCACCAGCCAAATGCTGGTAAAATATAAAAATAGCTGGTATTCATGGTCTTAGCTGGCATTTTCAGACACAAAATAATAATTTACTGTTGAGTGTGGCTGGTACAGATTCACATTTTGCAAAGTTAATTTCCACCCTTGCTACCAAGAACAACAAGGACCCAGAGGGAGAGGGGTTGGGGAACAGGGCAGTTGGCCATTCATTAGGGAATTTTTAAGCTTGGGTTTTTATTTATTTATTTATTTATTTTAATGTGTCCTTTATTTAACCAGAGGGGGTCATATTGAGACTGTAGTCTCTTTTTAAAATAGTCCCTGGCCAACAAAGGCAACACTTAAAAGTAAAAAAAACACAGTAAAAATAGTACAGTAAAAATAAACACAGTAAAAATAGAGAAGCCTCTTCTAAACAAAAACAAAAGACAAGCAGTGGACCAACATCAGAGCCTGGCACACACACACCAACAAAGAGAGCTAGGCACACACACACCAACACACAAAGCTAAGCACACATACACAGCATCAAACACCAAGGACACACAGATGCAACCAATAGAGCACACCACATAACAAAACAATACCAAGACTGGAAGACTTCAAGACCTTTGTTGTCATTGAGCAGTTTCCTGTATAACGAGATTAAACAGCGAGGCCATGAGGTGCAGGGTGAGAGTGCCAGAGTGTGAGGAGAGGAAGCACTGTAGAAAGAGAGGAAAGAAGGGAGTGTATGCAAGGGCATCATCATTATTAGTAAGAGGTATACGGGCTATGCACTGAGGGTGTGAATATAACAGCACCGCACAAACCACACCACATTGGAGAGCAACATAAAACACAAAAATAAAACACGGCACGGTGTGTGTGAGTGCGTGTGTGTGAGAGGGGAGCGCAGCATGGATGGAAATTTGCACCAGCCATCAGCCAAATGCAAATAAAATAAGAAAGTGGCTGGTAGATTTTAGACACAAAATAATGACTTACTGTTAAGTGAGTTCTACCATTTATTTGTCAGTGGCTAGTAACGGTTCACATTTTGTACAGTTAATTTCCACCACTGGAGTGCAGACACTATGGTGGGCTTTAAGACCCAGCAGATGCTCAAGAGAAGCAGCCCGACCGACAGGGTGCACATGAGGTTGGGGCCGATGGGGTTCATTCTTCATTCATTCTCCACTAAGGGTGCGCTAGGACCTGGGGGAGTTGAGCTCGCAGGCAGACAGGCAGACAGGCAGGCAGACAGGCAGACAGGCAGACAGACAGGCAGACAGGCAGACAGGCAGACAGACAGACAGACAGACAGACAGACAGACAGACAGGCAGACAGGCAGACAGGCAGACAGACAGACAGACAGACAGACAGGCAGGCAGGCAGGCAGGCAGACAGGCAGGCAGACAGGCAGGGAGTCTTAGGGACATGAGGAGAATCGGCACAGGAAGAGGGGGGCAGGAGGACCCAGGAGACTCCACACAAGGGCGGGCCGGAAATGGAGCTTTGCACTTAGACGGCAGCTTGTATTGCTGTTTAGGTTGCATCTCCTGTTTTCTTCAGTTAGAAGGGGGGGGGGGCGTGTTGTCAAGGTGCCCGAAGGCTGTGCGGAGTGGAGTGGAGCTGGTGGGTACAGTAGGCAGGTATGGGGGGGGCATAGGTTAGTCATGCCACAGGGACAGCACTAGGACCCAGAAGACTCCTCACAGAAGCAGACTCCGCCTGAGATCTGTGATCTCTTGCAGTTCAAATCTGTTCCGGTGAGGTTTTCTCAAGGTGGCTTCTGGGCTCTGTGGGAGTTGAGTTGGTAGGCAGCTATGGGGCACAGTAGGTTAGAGATGCCACATGGGGGGGAGCACTAGGACCCAGAAGACTCCTTATAAGAGCAGACACCCCGGTTAAAATCTGACTGAGGTGAAGGAAGTTGTCTCAAGGTGCTCCAGGCCTCTGTGGAGTTGGGTTGGCAGGCATGCATAAGGGCAGAGGAGGAGGACTCAGGACTCAGAGAACTGGATACAAAAGCAGATTCAGAGTAGAGGAAGACTGAGAGCTGAGATCTGGGTACTCCTGGGATCTGGGCTTCACTTACGGACAGAGAAGGCAGCTGTCTTGACTCCCTACCTAAGTAGAGAGGTGCCTAATTGTGCAGGCAACTTCTGGCACTAGGTACTTTCCTAAAGCAGCAAATTAACCCGTTTCGAATGCGGGCCATGGAGTTTAAAGGATGAGCGCTGTTAACAGTGTCAGAGCCCATAGAATGTGATGTGGAATTTAGAGTCTTCCATTGTTGAACACATTCTTTTCTAGAGCGTTCACCTGTTCCACTGCTGAAGGGTTAAGCCAGTGTAAGGCTGTGCCCGATAGGGGAGCTGGTGACTTGCTGTCTTGCTGCTTTAATCCTCCAGCCAGTCACACACCTTAAGCAAGCATCAAGGTGCCCACCTGCCTTCCTACCAGCTCAGCTCCTGTTTCGGACGGCCTGGCGAGGCTAGACGGCAACACAGAACACTGTTGCCATAACACCAACAGCTGACTCCATAGTTCCATAGAACAACCCCCCTGCACCACCAAGATACAACAAATCCTTTACCTGTGTTCACGCAAGAGCCCGCATCAGCAGGGCATTGCGTTGCTGAGACATTGCATTGTTAAAACACTACGCCATTCCATTATTGCATTCAATTACTCCGATGCCATTGGACTGCAAGAAATGCTGTTTTGTTTGTGACCTTGCCAAACTGTAGAGCACTTTGAGCTGCATCTTGTATGTATGAACTGTGCTATACAAGTAAAGGTTATTATTATTATTATTATTATTATAGAATGTTGACCGTTAAAGGCAGCATGAAGAAAGCATCTGTGCATCTTTTCAAATTTGGGCAAAACTAAGGTGCCTTCGAAGGCAGCATGTCATGCAGTTATTTGATTTGGACAGCCTTGATGCCTTGCTGCCACCAAACGCTCTCTTGGAAAGCAGCATTTTTTTTTCCTGTTTCGGACCCAGCCTGAATGTGCTCTGCACAGCTGAAACAGGAGTTTGTCCCCAGGGGGCATCTGGACCCAGCAGAGCTGACTCAGCAGCCAGCCAGGCAGGCAGGAAGGCAGGCAAGAAGTTGGGGCACAGGGGGAGAGATGGCATGGGGGGGGTGGGGTGGTGGGGAGAGGAGGGCACTAGGACCATGTGGATGCTACCCAGAGAGGCGGGGTGAGCCCAGGGGGCACAGAGGGCTGCAGGGTCATGGCGATGGAATCTGTTGTTTGTCACAGCTGAAGGTGTGTGGGGGGGGGGGGGGGGGCATGCTGAAGGTGCAGTGTGTGTGTGTGTGTGTGTGGGGGGGGGGGGGGGTGCTGAACGTGTGTGTGTGTGGGGGGGGGGGTGCTGAAGGTGTGTGTGTGTGGTGTGTGTGGGGGGGGCATGCTGAAGGTGCAGTGTGGACAGCAGACACGCACTGGGGGCCCAGGGGGGAGCGGGGGTGCACAGGGAGAAGGGCTCTAGGACCCAGCGGAGTTGAGTCAGCAGACAGAGGGCCCAGGGGACAGGCTGAGCCCAGAGGAGTCTGGGAGGAGAAGTTTGTGCCGGGATGAGACTTAGCAAAGGGCAAGTTTACAATCAGAAAAGACTTTCTAACGAGGAAGTTTGTGCCGTGATAAGACTTTGCAAAGAGGAAGTTTATACAGAGAACAGACTTTGCAAGGGAGAAGTTTGCAATCGGAAAAGACTTTGCAAAGGGGAAGTTTGTAATAGGAAAAGACTTTGCAAAGAGGAAGTTTACACAGAGAACAGACTTTGCAAGGGAGAAGTTTGCAATCAGAAAAGACTTGGCAAAAGGGAATTTTACACTGGGATAAGACTTCAGAGAGGAGGAGTGTGAGCTGGCGTAAGGCACGGGGGCAGGCCTCTGTAAAGGGAAGTCTGCTTCTGCTCCTCAGAGCTCAGAGAACAAAGCAGAGCAGCACAGCTGGAGATGGTCCCACCTTGTAGCATGCCCACAGGGTAAAGGCCTAGAAGCTGTGTGTGTGTGTGTGTGTTGGGGGTGGGGGGTAGTGGGTAGGGGGTTCTCATGGTATGTCATCTTTATGTCGACTAGTGTGTGTGTGTGTGTGTGTGTGTGTGTGTGTGTGTGTGTGTGTATGAGTGATGCCAGCTGAATCAGTAGATTAGTAGTAGCACTTCCCTCATTCACAACCCTTCACTGGCTCTCAGTGGCACCTTGCCGGAGAAGTCATCGGAGAGAGAGGGAGAAAAAGAGAGAGAGAGAGAGAAAAAGAGAGAGAGAGAGAGAAGATGAGAACGAGAACGACAAGTCAGCAGAGAGAGGGAGTGAGGGAGGAAGGGAGGGAGAGAAAAAGAGGGCAGAGAAGAAGAGGGTGAGAGGGTGAAGTGGGTAAGAGAGATGATGAGAGAAGGACAAGCCAGCAGAGAGAAAGAGAGAGGGAAGGATGAAAAGAAGAGAGGAGGGAAAGGACAGGGTAGCGGAGGGGGGGGGGGGGGGTTGAAAGAGAAGGAATGAGTGGGTGAGAGAAGATGAGAGGAGGAGGAGAAGGACAAGCTAGCCATGGCAGACAGATGGGAAGAGAAAGGGGAACGAGAATGAGGTGTGGGATTGATTGTGGGATGACTGTGAGAATGGCCTGGGGGTGGTTCTGTTGCTCTCTGTGTGACACACACACACACACACACACACACACACACACACACACACACACACAGACACTCACACACACACACACACACACACATACACATACATCATGCTGCAGGATCTGCTCAGTATGCTTTGCTTTATATGTGTGCTCCATATTCTGCATCTCCTAAGTCTGTGTTCCATGCTCCAAGCTCCATGTTTTAAATTCTGTGTTCTATGCCCAGTGTTCTGAGTTCTGAGTTCTGAGTTCTGAGTTCTGAGTTCTGAGTTCTGAGTTCTGAGTTCTGAGTTCTGAGTTCTGTGTTCTGAGTTCTGTGTTCCGTGTTCCGTGTTCCGTGTTCCGTGTTCCGTGTTCCGTGTTCCGTGTTCCGTGTTCCGTGTTCCGTGTTCCGTGTTCCGTGTTCCGTGTTCCGTGTTCCGTGTTCCGTGTTCTGTGTTCCGTGTTCCGAGCATAGTGTTCCATGCCCCATATTGTTGAGTGTGTCAGTAGGCTGGCAGGGCTGTCTGCTGCTCTCATTCTCCTGCGCTCTTACATCATCCTCATCAGCCTCCCTCATCTGGAGCCTTCTCTGAACACACACATACACACACACACACACACTCTCTGTCTCACACACGCACGCACACACACACACACACGCACACACGGGAGCCTCAGTAGCCTCAATTTGCATCAATTAGGCTTTTCACAGTCCAGCCCTGCTAGTTACGTGTCACACACACACACACACACACACACACATATACACACACATCTTCATTAACGATGGCCAACTCTGCTCTCCCCACCTCCTGCTCCAGTTCTGTGATGTGGGGTTGGCATTAGAGTCTTTTGGCACCTTTCCTAATCAATTCTCACACACACACACACACACACACACACACACACCCTACTACAAGCGTGTGTGTATCAGAAGCGTCTCATCCTATCGAGTGTGTTCCCCTTCATCAGGCTCTCCGCATTCCACTACCTCCTGCACCCCCACCACCCCCCCACCCCACCCCCCGGACACCTCATTTTCTATGTTATTTTTTTGGTGGTGGGGGGGTCAACTTCTCCCCTGTGGAGGACTCAAGCTGGCAGCACGGGGGGGGGGGGGGGGGGCGGGGGGGGTGGTGCTTTCAAATGGAAATGTGGACGCGGCTGGTGTCCCCCATTGATGCACAGCAGGGCTGAGGGGGGGGGCAGCATTTCCTGGAGTTTCCGGTCGGGGGTCCCTCTGAATTAAACAGCAGGCCCCCATTGCCTCCAGACACCTCTCTCCTCTCTTCTCTCCTCTCCTCTCTTCTTTCCTCTCCTCTTCCCTCCTCTTCTTTCCTCTCCTCTGTTCTCTCCTCTCTCCTCTCTTCTCTCCTCTTTTTTCCTCTCCTCTCCTCTTCTTTCCTCTCCTCTCTTCTCTCCTCTCCTCTTCTGTCTCCTCTTCCCTTTTCTCTCATCTTTTCTTCTCTTCCTTCTTCTCTCTCTTCTCCCCTATTCTCTCATCTCCTCTCTCCTCTTTTCTCCTCTCTTCTCTCTTGTGTCCTCTCCTCTCTTCTCTCTCTTGTGTGCTGTCCTTTCATCCTCTGCCCTTCCCCGTGGGTTGCTGAGCCATCCTTTACTGTGTCTTCCTCACCTTGTCTCCCGTGTGTATCCCCTCATCTCTTCCTCTCTTCCTCTCTTTCCATCTCCTGTCTGTTTCTATCTGCCTTCTTCTTTATCATCTTGCCTCTTGTTTTTCTGCTCTCTTTTTTCTCTTCTTTTCTCGTCATTTCCTTTTTCATATCTTCTCCTCTCCTCATGTCTTCTCCTCTCCTCGTCTCATTTTTCCTTCCCTCTCGTTTCTTTCCGCTGCACTCTTCTTCTCCTCTCCACTTCTCTCCTGTTTTACTTCTCTCCTCTTCTCCCCCTCTCCTCTCCTCATCTTTACTTCCCTCTCCTCTCCTCTCTCCTCTCCACTCCCCCCTCCTCTCCTCTCCTCCTCTTCTCCCCCTCTCCTATCCTCTCATCTCCTCTCCACTTTCCCCTTTCTCTTCTCCACTCCTCTCCTCTCATCCTCTCCTCTCCTTTCACTCCTCTCCTCTTGTCCCCCTCTACTCTCCTCTCCTTTCCCCCTCTCCTCTCCTCTCCTCTCCTTCTCTCCTCTCCTGTCCTCTGATCAGCTTCCTGAGTCTCATTAGCTGTAATGAAGCTGAGTGGACACAGAGCTGCCAGCTCCACTCCCTACCTCTACCTCTACCTCTCCGTCTCTCCCTCCCTCTCTCTCTCTCTCTCTCCATTCCCT
>CM059282.1:28769584-28774584 GCA_030347295.1 Setipinna tenuifilis | reverse complement strand
CTGATTTACATACACACACACACACACACACACACACACACACACACACACACACACACACACACACACACACACACATACACACACATACACATGCATACACACGTGCGCGCGCACACACGCACACACACACATTTACATACACACACACACACACATTTACATACACACACACACACACACACGTACACACACGTATACACACATACACATACACACATACACACACACACACACACACACACACACACGTACACACACACGTACACACACACACACACACGTACACACACACACATACACACAGCAGACAGCCAATCAAAATGCCAAACTGGGTACTCAGAAGGCTTTCAGTCATTGACTCAGGCGACTTACTCTGGAGTTGTGTCAACAGCATCAGGCCATTTGTGGCTGCAGCCCTGCTCTGTTCTCCAGAGTGCAGTGGTTTTCATACTCGATCATCAGGCAGGAACACAGACTGCAGCATTAGCCTCTGGCTTGCCCACAATACCCCAGGCACTATGCTGACGCCTCCCATAGGCGCCATTTTGGCTCCAGTGTGGTCCATCCTGGCTCCAGTGGGCTCCATTTTGGCTCTCATGGGCCCCATCTCGGCTCTGACGGGCGCCATCTTGGCTCCAGTGGGGCCAGCCGCATGTGAGGGCCGCCCAGAGCGCATCCTCAGGCACCAGCCCCCCAGGCAGCGCGGCGAATGAGACGTCACGTCATTTTCATTTGGGCACCAACACGGACGCCCCGAGGGGCCGGGTAAGAGCGGCCTAATTGGGCGGGAAAGCGGTTGTTGAGCAGCTGTGTGGGAACGCTGAGTCCCAGTTTCAGCCTCAGAATGGGCTCAATAATGCGCATGATGGCAATTATGCTTGTTGTGGATTAGAGGATGGGGGAAAAACGAGCAGTTCCACGGCGAGTGTTATTAAGTAAAACACACTTTTGAGATTTTATTCGTCGATGCAGTCGAGCAAAGCCGGCGCCTCTGGAAATCGGCTACAGTCTCACATGTTTGGATGTGAGATTTGTGTGTGTGTTTGTTTGTTTGTGATAAAGTAAAATCCGGTATGCCAGTTAGAGGATTATTTTAAAGCACTGCTGCTGACATAAGCAAATCCATCCTCATCCCCATCATAATACTTCCTTACACACACACACACACACACACAGACACACACACACACACACACACACAGTTCTGCATGTGCGTACACATACACACATACTTGAACACGCATATACACACACTTGTATACGCATATGCACACACGCATATGCACACACATACAAAGACATACTCTCACAAAATCATGCACATACATACACAACCAGAGACACACACGCACACATACATACTTTCACGTTTACACATATACTTACACACAAACACACTCACTGACACACTGACATATGTATACATATGCGCATACCTACCTACACACACACACACACATATAAACAGTGCTCCTTGACCCAAATCAAAAGATTAACCCCCCACCTTATTTTCAAGCTTGTTTTGCTGTGAAGGGTCTAACGCACACAGAGACTGCGGGAAGCCAATTAAGACCGCCTACATTATTTATTCATTGACTGCTTACACAGTACACACACACACACACACACACACACACACACACACACACACACACAGGCAAAACAGACACAGGCCCCTACATGCACACTCAAACTGTAGAAATATTACATCACATTGCTTTACCACTCTAACTATAGCAACACAGTCATCTTGCTTTACCACTCTGGGTTTAGAAGCTGTCACCCTATACCACTCCGGGTGGAGGAACAGTGATCTTGCTGTACCACTCTAGGTGTAGAAATGGTCATCTTCCTGTAGTGTGTCCTTGCAGGCCCTAGTGATGTGGCACAGGCTTTATTTGCCCCCTTATACAGTATGTGAGTGTATACCTTATTTGCCCCCTTGTAAAGTATGTGAGTATATCTCGGGCACCCCTTTTCCACCAGGACTAACACTAGTGTTAATGTTGAGCCAGTCCTGGTCAAGCAACTGGCACCAGTACCCGCCTGCATGTCCACAGGTTTCAGCACTGAGCACTGTGACGTTGTGGCTCTGACCTTTGGGACCAGCTACTTGCCGTTTTTGGCACCAGACTTTTGGGAGCCATGCCGTTTTTGGCACCAGAGATTTTTTGGCACCAGAACGTTCGAAACAAGCAGAACCAGGTTGGGTCTGTCACCATTGGCACCGGCGCTGTGCCGGAGGGGTTGAGCTAAGGGGGGTGACGGCTGCCTGCACCAGTGCTCACCTGTCCTGTCCTGTGTCACCTGTGGCCTCTGCTGGTTGTCCCCTCTCTGTGGGCAGAGGCAGACCAACCGGCCTGAGAAAGTAAAAGTCCCTCCACATGCTCCTCCTGCCTGTGCTCCTGACACAGGTGCGCTCACTGACTAGCTCATCTACCTGTCTGAAGAGGTGTGCTGATTGGGATCAGCTGCTTCAGTGAATAGGCTGGAGCTAATATGCGGCAGGACTTTTACTTTCTGGACCCGGGATGTCTGCCTCTGGCTGTGGGAGGCTTGGACCAGATTAGCCGACCCAGCATGGTGGTGTACTGTACACACACACACACACACACACACACACACACACACACACACACACGGTGCTTCATCCCCCAGATTCATGTCCCAGACGCCATGGCGATGGCCCTCAAGAGGGGTGAAGCAATCTGATTGGCTGTGAGGCATGACAGTCAGATAGCCAGACTGCCATCTCATCGCCATCTCGTCACGGCGATCTGCCTCCCCCGACCACCCCCCCCCCCAATCTCGCCGCGGCCGCCATGCTGTGATCGTACAGCGGGCCCTCAAATGCGGCAGGAAGAAACAGAATTATTCAGGAGTGTTCCGCCCATGGTGCTCCTGGTTGGGGGGGGGTGGGGGGGCGGTAGCGTGGCGTGTGCCATAGCGGGGACAATCGGCACCCCAGAACGACCCCAGCGTGCCGCTAACAAGCAGACCACCATGGCAACCACACTACGCCCGTCAGCCACGCCCGTCAGCCAGGGCCCAGCAGGGGCTCCCCCCGCCCCCCCTTACGGGATGCTTCTCTCTCCTAATTAGCACCCCCCTTGCTGCCATGGGGTACCCCTACCCGGAGCTGCAGTGACCCCCCCATGCCCCCCCCCCCCCCCCACACACACACACACACACACACACACACACACACACACACACCCCTCCTGTCAAAGCTTCCATGCCTAACGAGGCCCCTCCAGAACCTTAGCAGGCCCCCTGCAAAGACCATCACTCGCACACACGTACACACACACACACACACTCACACTCACACTCAAGCACACACATGCACACACAAACACACTCACACTCACTCAATCACAAGTGCGCACACACTCTTTCTCACACACACACACACACACACACGCACACACACACACACACATGCACACACTCAGTGACACACATACACACACTCTCCTCACACAACCAAGCACACACACACACACACACACGCGTGAGTGATCAGTGGCTCCCTGCTCTCATCTCGTGGGTGTTTGTGCTTGTTTATTGTTTTTGTTTTTGTTCTCACTGCAGCTGTTTCTCTGGTGTGTTTTGTTATTGTGGTGTGTGTTGCGTTTGCTTTTTACGGGGTGTGTCGGGTTGTTTTTTGCGGTGTGTTTCTGTGGCGTGTGTTGTTTCTGTGGCGTGTTGTTTGTGGTGTGTGTTGCGGTTGTCTTTGATGTGTGTGTTGTTTGTGGTGTGTGTTGCAGTTGTTTTTGTGGTGTGTGTTGTTTGTGGTGTGTGTTGCGTTTGCTTTTTACAGGGTGTGTCGGGTTGTTTTTTGCGGTGTGTGTTGCAGTTGTTTTTGTGGTGTGTGTTGCAGTTGTTTTTGTGGTGTGTGTTGCAGTTGTTTTTGTGGTGTGTGTTGCAGTTGTTTTTGTGGTTTGTGTTGTTTGTGGTGTGTGTTGCAGTTATTTCTGTGGTGTGTGTTGCAGTTGTCTTTGTGGTGTGTTTTGTTATTGTGGTGTGTGTTGCGGTTGTTTTTGTGTTTTGCTGGCGTGTGTGTGTTTGGCTGCGGCCCTCCTGCATCCTTTGACGACTGAGGGATGTGGAGGGTAAGAGTGTGTGAGAGTGTGTGAGGAGGGGTGAAGGATGGGTGGGGGGTAGGGGGGGTGAGGGAGGGGTGCGGAGGGTGAAGGGGGGGCGTGAGGGAGGGGTAAGGTGAGGCGAACGCAGGCTTGTGTATCGATGTCCCCCCCCCCCCCCCCCCCGATGCTCTCTGCCCTACACTGCTCTCCTCTCCTCCTTCACCTCTCTTTGTCTTTGTCCGTTTCCTTTCTTTTTTTCCTCTCTCCATCTCCTCTCCATCTTTTTGCTCCCCTCTTTTCTCCTCTCCTCTCTTCTCCTCTCGCCTCTCCCTTTATGTCTTCTTCCTGTCTTCCTTTCTCTGTCTCTCTGCCCCCCCCATGCTTCTCCTCCTTCGCTTCTCTCTGTTTCCTCTTTTCCTTCCTCTATCTTTTTGTCTGTTTCCTCTCTATTTTCTTTCCTCCATCTCTCTTGTCTTTTTGCCCCCCCCCCCGCATTGCTCTCCTCTTTTCTCCTCTCCTCTTCTCTCCCTTAATGTCTTCTCCTCTCTCTCTCTCTCCTCTCTCTCTCTCTCTCTGCCCCCCCCCACTGCTGATAAAAACACTCAATAAAGAGACAATAATCCCTTCAGCAGCCTCTCTAGTGCAGTAGGTGGTAAGTGTGTGTGTGTGAGTGTGTGTGTGTGTGTTGTGTGTGTGTGTGTGTGTGTGTTGCTGTAAGTGTGAAGTTTCTAGGAAGTTGCGAATGAGAAGGGAGCTGATAATGAGAGACTGTAGACCCCCCGCAGGGAAGTAGGCTTAGACATATGGTGGCAAGAGCAAAACACACACACACACACACACACACACACACACACACACACAACACACACACACACACACACACTCATGCACACACAAACCCGCCAGATC
>CM059282.1:28767470-28769484 GCA_030347295.1 Setipinna tenuifilis | reverse complement strand
CACACACACATATACACACACATCTTCATTAACGATGGCCAACTCTGCTCTCCCCACCTCCTGCTCCAGTTCTGTGATGTGGGGTTGGCATTAGAGTCTGTTGGCACCTTTCCTAATCAATTCACACACACACACACACACACACACACACAACAAGCGTGTGTGTATCAGAAGCGTCTCATCCTATCGAGTGTGTTCCCCTTCATCAGGCTCTGCGCATTCCACTACCTCCTGCATCTCCCCCCCCCCCTCATTTTCTATGTTTTTTTTTTTTGGTGGTGGGGGGGTCAACTTCTCCCCTGTGGAGGACTCAGGCTGGCAGCACGGGGGGGGCGGGGGGTGGTGCTTTCAAGTGGAAATGTGGACGCGGCTGGTGTCCCCCATTGATGCACAGCAGGGCTGGGGGGGGGGGGGGGGGGCTGAGGGGGGGGGGCAGCGTTTCCTGGAGTTTCCGGTCGGGGGTCCCTCTGAATTAAACAGCAAGCCCCCATTGCCTCCAGACACCACTCTCCTCTCCTCTCCTCTTCTCTTCTTTCCTCTCCTCTCCTCTTCTCTTCTTTTCTCATCTTCTCTTCTCTCTTCTCCTCTCTTCTCCTCTCCTCTCTTCTCTCCTCTTCTTTCCTCTCCTCTGTTCTCTGCTCTCCTCTTCTGTCTCCTCTTCCCTTTTCTCTCATCTTCTCTTCTCTCCCTTCTTCTCTCTCTTCTCCCCTCTTCCCTCATCTCCTCTCCCCTCTTCCCTCATCTCCTCTCTCCTGTCTTCTCTCCTCTCTTCTCTCTCTTGTGTGCTGTCCTTTCATCCTCTGCCCTTCCCCATGGCTTGCTGAGACATCCTTTACTGTGTCTTCCTCACCTTGTCTCCCGTGTGTATCCTCTCATCTCTTCCTCTCTTTCTCTTCCTCTCCTCTCTTTCCATCTCCTGTCTGTTTCTATCTGCCTTCTTCTTTATCATCTTGCTTCTTGTTGTTTTTCTGCTCTCTTTTTTTCTCTTCTTTTCTCGTCATTCCCTTTTTCATATCTTCTCCTCTCCTCATCTCTTTTTTTTCTCCGCTCTCTTTTCTTCCGCTGCACTCTTCTTCTCCTCTCCACTTCTCTCCTGTTTTACTTCTCTCCTCTTCTCCCCATCTCCTCTCCTCTCCACTCCTCTCCTCTCCTCTCCTCTCCTCTCCTCTCCTCTCTCCTCTCCTCTCCTCTCTCCTCTCCTCTCCTGTCATCTCCTCTCCTCTCCTCTCCTCTCCACTCCACTACACTACACTTCACTCCTCTCCACTTTCCCCTTTCTCTTCTCCACTCCTCGCCGCTCCTTCTCTTCTCCCCCTCTCCTCTCCTCTCCTTTCTCACCTCTCCTGTCCTCTCCTTTCCCCCTCTCTTCTCGTCTCGTCTCCTCTCCTTCTCTCCTCTCCTCTCCACTCCTCTCCTTCTCCCCCTCTCCTCTCCTCTCCTCTCTTCTCTTCTCCTCTCCTCTCCTCTCCTCTCCTTCTCCCCCTCTCCACTCCTCTCCTCTCCTCCTCTCCTCTCCTTCTCTCCTCTCCTCTCCTCCCCTCTTCTCCTCTCCTCTCCTCTCCTCTGATCAGCTTCCTGAGTCTCATTAGTTGTAATGAAGCTGAGTGGACACAGAGCTGCCAGCTCCACTGCCTACCTCTACCTCCACCTCTCCGTCTCTCTATCTCTCTCTCTCTCCACCATCTCTCTCCACCATCTCTCTCCACCATCTCTCTCTCTCTCTCTCTCTCTCTCTCTCTCTCTCTCTCTGCCTCTCTCTCCATCCCTCCAGCCCCACTCTCTCTCGCTCTACCTCTCTCCAGCCCCACTCTCTCTCTCTCCCTCTCTCTCTCTCCAGCCTCTCCCTCCCTCCGTCTCTTTCCCTCCATGTCCCTCTCTCTTCCTCTGTCTCCCTCTCTCTTCCTCTGTTTCTCTCTCTCTCTCAATCTCCCTCTCCCTGTCTCTTTCCATCTCCCTCACCCCCCCCCCCCCCCCCCCCCCCCTCTCTCTCTGGGGGGGATGCTCTGCTCTCCAC
>CM059282.1:28757470-28762470 GCA_030347295.1 Setipinna tenuifilis | reverse complement strand
TGAGCACAGAGTTCTGTTGACTAGAGGGCATCTAGTGTTGGGATCTGATTTCTGTTGTAGTCAGAAGAAAGTAGGAACACCCCGCACTCCTGTACACACACACACACACACACACACACACACACACACACACACACACACGTAAACACATATACACACATACACACACACACACACACATACATACACACACACACACATACACACACACACACACGTACACACACACACACACACACACACACACACAGCAGACAGCCAATCAAAATGCAAAGCTGGGTACTGAGAAGGCTTTCAGTCATTCACTCAGGCGAATGACTCTGGAGTTGTGTCAACACCATCAGTCCATTTGTGGCTGCAGCCCTGCTCTGTTCTCCAGAGTGCAGTGGTTTTCATACTCGATCATCAGGCAGGAACCCAGACTGCAGCATTAGCCTCTGGCTTACCCACAATACCCCAGGCGAGCATGCTGAGGCCTCCCATAGGCGCCATCTTGGCTCCAGTGTGCTCCATCCTGGCTCCAGTGGGCTCCATTTTGGCTCTCATGGGCCCCATCTCGGCTCTGACGGGCGCCATCTTGGCTCCAGTGGGCCAGCCGCATGCGGGGGCCGCCCGCCCAGAGCAGATCCTCAGGCACCAGCCCCAGGCCCCAGGCGGCGAGACGTGAGACGTCACGTCATTTTTTACGCGGGCACCAGCACAGACGCCCCGAGGGGCCGGGTAAGAGGGGCCTAATTGTGCGGGAAAGCGGTTATTGAGCAGCTGTGTGGGAACGCTGAGTCCCAGTTTCAGCCTCAGAATGGGCTCAATAATGCGCATGATGGCAATTATGCTTGTTGTGGATTAGAGGATGGGGAAAACGAGCAGTTCCGCGGTGAGTGTTATTAAGTAAAACACACTTTTGAGATTTTAATTCGCCGATGCAGTCGAGCAAAGCCGGCGCCTCTGGAAATCGGCTACAGTCTCACATGTTTGGATGTTAGATTTGTGTGTTTGTTTGTTTATTTGTTAAAAAAGTTAAATCCGGTTTGCCAGTTAGAGGATTATTTTAAAGCAGTGCTGCTGACTTAAGCAAATCCATCCTTATCCCCATCATAATACTTCCTTAGACACACACACACACACACACACACACATACACACAACATACTTGAACACGCATATACACACACTTGTGCACACACATACAAAGACAAACTCTCACAAAATCATGCACATACATACACAACCAGACACACACGCACACATACATACTTTCACGTTTACACACATACTTACACACAAACACACTCACTGACATATGTATACGTATGCACATACCTACACACACACACACACACGCATACACACACACACACACACATAAACAGTGCTCCTTGACCCAAATCAAAAGATTAACCCCCCACCTTATTTTCAGGCTTGTTTTGCTGTGAAGGGTCTAACGCACACACAGACTGCGGGAAGCCAATTAAGACCGCCTACATAATTTATTCATTGACTGCTTACACAGTACACGCACACACACACACACACACACACACACACACACACACACACACACACACACAGGCAAAACAGACACAGGGCCCTGCATGCACACACTCAAGCTGTAGGAATATTACATCACATTGCTTTACCACTGTAACTATAGCAACACAGTCATCTTGCTTTACCACTCTGGGTCTAGAAGCTCTCACCTTTTTATACCACTCTGGGTGGAGAAACATCATCTTTTTATATCACTCTGGGTGGAGGAACAGTGATCTTGCTTTACCACTCTAGGTGTAGAAATGGTCGTCTTCCTGTAGTGTGTCCATGTAAGGCCTAGTGATGTGGCCCAGGCTTTATTTGCCCCCTTGTACAGTATGTGAGTGTATACCTTATTTGCCCTCGTGTACAGTATGTGAGTGTATACCTTATTTGCCCTCGTGTACAGTATGTGAGTGTATACCTTATTTGCCCTCGTGTACAGTATGTGAGTGTATACCTCATTTGCCCTCGTGTATAGTATGTGAGTGTATACCTCATTTGGCCCCGGGTACAGTATGTGAGTGTATCTCGGCGCCCCTTTTCCACCAGGAAATGCTAATGTTGAGCTAGCCCTGCTCAAGCACTGGCACCAGCACCGGCACACACTTCCACAGGTTTCAGAAACCACATTGTGATTTCGACTTTTGGGACCAGCAACTTCAGGGAGCCGTGCCGTTTTTGGCACCTGAGCTTTTTTGGCAGCAGAACCTGTGGGAGGCTTGGACCAGAGTGGCCGACACAGCACGGTGCCTCAGCCCCCAGCTTCCTGTTCCAGACGCCATGGCGACGGCCCTCAAGAGGGGCGAAGCGATCTGATTGGCTGAGAGCCGTGACAGTCAGATAGCCAGACGCCCATCTCATCGCCATGTCATCTCGTCACGGCGATGTGCCTCCCCCGACCACCACCCTCCCCTTCTCGCCGCGGCCCCCATGCTGTAATCGTACAGCGGGCCCTCAAACGCGCCAGGAAGAAACGGAATTATTCAGGAGTGTTCGTGGTGTTCCTGGTTGGGGGGGGCGGTGGGGGTGGCGGGGGGGCGGTGGCGTCTGCCGTAGCGGGGACAATCGGTGCCCCAGAACGACCCCAGCACGCCACTAACAAGCAGAACGCCATGGTAACCACACCACGCCACGCCCGTCAGCCAGGGCCCAGCAGGGGCTCCCCCCCCCCCCCTCGCCCGCCCCTTTCTGGATGCTTCTCTCTCCTAATTAGCACCCCCCCTCGCTGCCATAGGGCCCCCCCCAGAAAAAAACCCTCCACACCTCCCGCTGCCCCTCTACTCGGAGTAGTAGTGGAGTGTGTGTGTGTGTGTGTGTGTGTGTGTGTGTGTGTGTGTGTCTACTCGGAGTAGTAGTGCCCCCTGCCTTGTGCTCCAGAGCTGCAGTGACCCGCCCATGCCCCCCCCTCACACACACACACACACACACACACACACACCCCTTCTGTCAAAGCTTCCACGGTTAACGAGGCCCCCCTAGAACCTCAGCAGGCCCCCTGCAAAGACCATCACTCGCACACACATACACACACACACTCAAAAAAGCACACACACACATACACACAAACAGTCAAGCACACACGCACACAAACACACTCACACTCACTCAATCACAAGTGCACACACACTCTTTCTCCCACACACACACACATGCACACACACACAGTCACACACATACACACACTCTCCTCACACAAGCAAGCACACACACACTCATGCGTAAACGCGCAGTGGCTCCCTGCCCTCATCTCGTGGGTGTTTGTGCTTGTTTATTGTTTTTGCTGTTGTTCTCACTGCAGCTGTTTCTCTGGTGTGTTTTGCTATTGTGGTGTGTTTTGTTATTGTGGTGTGTGTTGCGGTTATCTTTGTGGTGTGTGTTGTTTGTGGTGTGTGTTGCGTTTGCTTTTTACGGGGTGTGTCGGGTTGTTTTTTGCGGTGTGTGTTGTTTCTGTGGTGTGTGTTGTTTCTGTGGCGTGTTGTTTGTGGTGTGTGTTGCGGTTGTCTTTGTGGTGTGTGTTGTTTGTGGTGTGTCTTGCAGTTATTTCTGTGGTGTGTGTGTTGCGTTTGCTTTTTACGGGTGTGTCGGGTTGTATTTTGTGGTGTGTGTTGGAGTTGTTTTTGTGGCGTGTGTTGTTTGTGGTGTGTGTTGCAGTTATTTCTGTGGTGTGTGTTGCAGTTGTCTTTGTGGTGTGTTTTGTTATTGTGGTGTGTGTTGCAGTTGTCTTTGTGTTTTGCTGGCGTGTGTGTGTTTGGCTGCGGCCCTCCTGCATTCTTTGACGACTGAAGGATGTGAAGTGTGTGAGGAGGGGTGCGGAGGGGTGAAGGGGGGGGGGGGGGGGGGGTGAAGGGGGGTAAGGCGAGGCGAGGGAGGGGTGAGGGGTGGTAAGGCGCAGGCTTGTGTATCGATGTTGCCCCCCCCCCCGATGCTCTCTGCCCCGGGGAAACACACTGCTCTCCTCTCCTCCTTCACCTCTCTTTGTCTTTGTCCGTTTCCTCTCTTTTTTTCCTCTCTCCATCTCCTCTCCATCTTTTTTGCTCCCCTCTTTTCTCCTCTCCTCTCTTCTCGCCTCTCCCTTTATGTCTTTCTTTCTCTGTCTCTCTGCCCCCCCCCATGCTTCTCCTCCTTTGCTTCTCTTTGTTTCCTCTTTTTCCTTCCATCCATCTTTTTGTCCCCCCCTCCTCTCTTTTGCCTCTTTGTCTGTTTCCTCTCTCTTTTCTTTCCTCCATCTTCTCTGTCTTTTTGCCCCCCGACTGCTCTCCTCTTTTCTCCTCTCCTCTTCTCTCCTCCCTCTTTATGTCTTCTTCCTGTCTTTCTCTCTCTCTCTCTCTCTCTCTCTCTCCCTCTCTCCCTCTCTCCCTCTCCCTCTCTCTCTCTCTCTCTCTCTCTCCCTCTCTCTCTCTCTCTCTCTCTGCCCCCCCCACTGCTGATAAAAGCACTCAATAAAGAGACAATAATCCCTTCAGCAGCCTCTCTAGTGCAGTAGGTGGTACGTGTGTGTGTGTGTGTGTGTGTGTGTGTGTGTGTGTGTGTGTGTAAGTGTGAAGTTTCTAGGAAGTTGCGAATAAAAGGGAGCTGATAATGAGAGACTGTAGACCCCCTGCAGGGAAGTAGGCTTAGACATATGGTTGCAAGAGCAAAACACACACACACACACACACACACACTCGTACTCATGCACACACAAACCCGCCGAGATCACACACGTCCAGATACAGGCACATGAAGATAGGTTTATTCCCCTACTGTCGGCAGTGATGCACACACACACACACACACACACACACACACACACACACACACACAAGCATTCCCCTACTGTCGGCAGTGATGCATACGTGTGTCACACACATTCAGTGTGACTCCTATACAGTCTTACACACACACACACACACACATGTACACACACACACACACACACACACGCACAAGCACTCCCCTGCTTTTGGCAGTGATGCATACGTGTGTCACAC
>CM059282.1:28744970-28747470 GCA_030347295.1 Setipinna tenuifilis | reverse complement strand
TATGTTCACATTTCAGTGCCTATTTACACGGAAGAGTGCCATAGTCATTTACTCTCTCATTTTCTTCTTGTGTGTGTGTGTGTGTGTGTGTGTGTGTGTGTGTGTGTTGGCATCACTGTGTGGGTGTGGAACCCATGACCCTTAGTATGAGTGCTAAACCCACGACCTTAGTGGGAATAATGGCCTATTAGTCTTTCTCTCTCTCTCTCTCTCTATCTCTCTTTATCTCTATCTCTCTCCCTCTCTCTTTCTCTCTCTCCCTCTCTCTCCCTCTCTCCCTCATGCTAGGTAGTGGAAAAGTAACTGTGATGTCTGTGTTCAATGCAGACAATTGCTACGTGTACATGGACAGTTTCACCAATGTCACTGCATGTCCTACTCTACTCTACCCAGTATGCATGTGACAACAAACCATCCTTGTGTCCTTGTACAGTTCTTTTTTTCTGAATAGATCTAATCTGATTGTTTGATGCAAATGTAGTATTTACATGACGGTTACAAAAACGATAAAATATGTTGAATAGCCGCTGTCACACATTAGAGCCCTGATTAAGAAATAGGGTGAAAACACAGCACACTCCAATCTGTGCAAGAGACAGGATCTAGGGCCGAAAGCTTAAATAAATCCTGTCTTTTGCACAGATTGGAGTGTGCTGTGTTTTTACCCTATTTCTGAATCTTTGACCGAAAACTCCAGCACCTCTACTGCCAGCATTCTGAGCATTCTGGATACATTAGAGCCTTGTATACTTGTGTCCTTGCACAGATTTTTTCTGAATAGATCTAATCTGATTGCTTGATGCAAATGTAGTATTTACATGACGGTTACCAAAACAATCCAGTGTGTTTGAATAACCGCTGTCCTACATTAGAGCCCTGATTCAGAAATTATTATTCAAGTTTCCGGTTCTAAATCCTGTCTTTCACACAGATTGGGGTGTGCTGTGTTTTCACCCTTTTTCTTAATCTTGGACCTAAAACTCCAGGACCTCTGTCAGATGAGGATTGTGGATATATTAGAGCCTTGTGTCCCTGTATTCTCGTACAATTTATTTTTCTAAATAGATTTAATCAAATTATTTGACCCGAATGTAGCCTTTACATGACCGTTACAAAAGTGATCCGTGGCCACTGTCCTACATTAGAGCCCTAACTGCCAGCAACAGTTGGATAATAAATGTGTAGATGACGGCTCTAACAAACTACGCCACCCCATTCCAGTCCCATTCAGATTTTAATTGGATCAGACAGTTGTATTCTGAACGAGGCGTAAACGATTCCGATTGGGTAGTTATTCTGTTATTCCATCCTGATTGGGTCAGAAGTGTCCATGTAAACACAGGGGGTGGGAAGGGAGTCTCTCCCAGTCCAGCCAAGTCCAGTCCTTGTGTTGCCTGCTGACGAGTGTTGGTCAGTAGACTACTACAGACGCAGGTGTGCTCAGGCAGTCAGGTCAGTAGACTCTGCTACAGACACAGGTGTGCTCAGGTAATCAGGTCAGTAGACTCTGCTACAGACACAGGTGTGGTCAGGTAGTCAGGTCAGTAGACTCTGCTACAGACACAGGTGTGGTCAGGTAGTCAGGTCAGTAGACTCTGCTACAGACACAGGTGTGCGCCTGATGATTTTACTGAGCTGATGTTATTGAAGTGTGTGCCGTGCTGCTTTGCTTGGGCTTGTTTAGGTGCTCAAACATTCACCACCCAGGAGGGGGACGGGGTGTGTGTGTGTGCGTGTGTGTGTGGGGGGGTGGGGGTTTCATTGCAGGAAGTTTTGAGTTTGAGGGCGGAAACGAAAATAAGAGTTATTTAGTATTTCGGTATATTACTTTGTAGGTGTATTTGAACTTGAACAGACCTTACCTCTGTGGAGTTCTGAACCTTGAACAAGCCACACACACACACACACACACACACACACTCTCTCACCGTGGTGTTTTTTACTTTTCGATTACGCTGAACTTTTGAAAGTTTTTTTTATTTTTATTTTCCGGTGTGCTTAATTTGAACTTTATCACCCCTTTGCCATAGTGTTTGGACTGTGTGTCTGTGCTTCAACAGGCGTCTCCATTGTGTCTGTCTGAGATTGTTTTGACCTTCACCGGACTGTGTAGAGCGCGTATTTTGCTGTATAGATCTGGACCTGATCGAGCCTTAGCCTTTGCTCTGTTGTGCGTAGATTGAGTTGACCTCTGGGTGACCTCTGGGTGTCCGGGAGACCTGACCCCCATCTGTCCTTGGCGGGGAGGTATTTTTAGGCTGAGCTGAACCTGCCCCATTTTTTTATTTCTTCTTAGATTGATTTGACACGCACACTGACCCACAATGTGGCGCTCTGTATTTTCTTGTGCCCAAATACATACACACATACCCAACACACACGCACGCACACACACACACACACACACACACACCGATAAGCGCTTCCTCATCTTCAGCAAGCCCGTCGACATCGAGGAGGTAGACCCACACACACACACACACCCCTGTCATAAAGGTTA
>CM059282.1:28737470-28739970 GCA_030347295.1 Setipinna tenuifilis | reverse complement strand
CTGCTTGAGTGGGACCCCCCCAAACGCCTCAGCAATTATCTCTGCCGCACACAGCTCCTCCCGCCACACACACACACACACACACACACACACACACACACACCACGGCGCACGCAGCTCCTCCCGTCTAATTGATTGGGGCCGCCGGGGCCCCCCTCTCTACCGCTGCGCTGTTGCCGCACACACACACACACACACACACACACACACACACACAGACACACACACGCACACACACACACACACACACGCACACATCCCTCTCTACCTCTATCGCCGCTCTGTTGCCGTGGCGCCCGCCGCTGATGATGCTGATGGCGGCCTGCTAATGTGCTTAGCGCCACCTCCTTCATTAGCCGCACACACACACACACACACAAACGCACGCACGCACGCACACACACACACTCCTTCATTAGCCGCACACACACACACACACACACACACACACACACACACACACGCACACACACACACTCCAACACACACACACACACACGCACACACACACACTCCTTCATTAGCCACGCGCACGCACACACACACACACACACACACACACACACACACACACACACACACACACTCCTTCATTAGCCGTAAACACACACTCACTCACACACACACACACACACACACACACACACGCACGCACACACACACACACACGCACGCACGCACGCACGCACGCACACACACACACACACACACGCACACACACACGCACACACATACATATACACACACACACACACACACTCCTTCATTAGCTTTAGCGCGCTCTCTCGGCCTCCTGGGGGCCCTAGTCTTCCCTATTCGGCTATTTGTACTTCTGCTTTGTTTGTTTTCTAAGTTTTAGCTTTTAATTTCTATCTTTTCGTGTGTGTGTGTATGTGTGTATATCTGTGTGTATGTGTGTATATCTGTGTGTGTGTGTGTATATCTGTGTGTGTGTGTGTCTGTGTGCGTGTCTATGTATGTGTCTGTGTGTGTGTGTGTGTGTGTGTGTGTATGTCTGTGAGTGAGCGTGGTTACTTTATTATAGGGGGATATTTATTGTTAAGGGAGATGGTGGGAGTAAGAATGGTCCCCCACCCCACCCCACCCTCCTCTTCCTCCCCTTGACATCCTCCTCCTCCTCTCCCTCCTCATCCTCCTGCCTCTCCCTCCTCCTCCTCCTCCTCCTCCTCTCAGATTCCCGCTCCAAATTAAATTTCCCGTGCGCTGCTCTCGCCCCTCCACTCTGGTTTTTAATATGAGTTCCTTAATTAGCTTCATTACGGACGCACAGCACCTCCCCAGCACTTACAGCGCTCTCCACAAGAGGAACAGACAGACAGAAATATATAAATAAATAAATATAAAAGCTGAATTGCTGGTTGGTTTGAGGCGGCACTGGAGGGCTTTGGTGTCTTGGGCATAGTTTGAATTACAGCGGGCATTAAAGGGGGTGGGGTCTCCCCCGATCATGACCCAAGCCCCCCCCCCCCCAAAGAGACAAAAACAGCAGGGTCTAGTCTAGGGGTACTGGCGTATTCATGTGAGTAATGTAAAAGTTAGGATATAGTGTAGTTAGCCTGGTAAACCAGCCCCCTACTTATTTCACTTCCTCTTGTACAGAGGGTCTGGCGCTGGTCTCATTGAAATGGGCCAGTTATAGGCAGAATCCTTCCTTTATTCATAGTTTTTTGGAAAGCCCCGAAAATGAACTTTGGTGTATGAAGAACCCTTAAATGTGTAGACCCTGTGTGTTGACAAAATACACTTGTGACACTCCCAGTCAGAATCACTAGTGTTTAGCAGTCTCCCATGATTCCCTGACCCATGGCGTTGCAGCTTCTGCCCCAGAGGAGAAAGGAGAGCTGATTTTCTCCTTCAGCAGTTAAGTCAGGATAGTAGTTTCATCTCAGTGTTACCGTGGCCGGTGACCCAATGCCAGTCCTTGTGTGATGCCTGATTGATGTCTGCTTGTTAATGTTTAAGCTAATCAGCTAACAGCTAATGAAATGACACTGGTCCTCCCATGTCTCTGACGCCATGTTCTGTTTGGCAGGAGTCAGGTGTTACTCAGACGAAGCCACTAAGCTGATTGGTTGTAATAGTGTAAGACTGAATCAAAGCTACTAAGTTGATTGGCTGTAATAGTGTATGACTCAATCAAAGCCCCTAAGATGATTGGCTGTAATAGTGTATGACTGAATCAAAGCCTCTAAGGTGATTGGTTTGAATAGTATATGACACAGTCAAAGCCTCTAAGTTGATTGGCTGTAATAGTGTATGACTCAATCAAAGCTACTTAAGTGATTGGTCTGAATAGTATATGACACAGTCAAAGGCACTAGATTGATTGATTGTAAAAATTGTATGAGTCAGTCTGGGCCAGCAAGGTGATTGGGTGAGAATGTCTAAGACCTGCTTAAAGTTACTCCTGTGACCAGGACAGGACACTGGACACACATCAGTACTGTTTGTGTGTATGTTTGTGTGTGTGTGTGTGTGT
>CM059282.1:28724970-28727470 GCA_030347295.1 Setipinna tenuifilis | reverse complement strand
TGTGTAGTGTATAGTGTGTATGGGTATGCAGTGTGAGTGTTAGTGTGTTGTTGTTGTTGTATGTAGTGTATAGTGTGTATGGGTATGCAGTGTGTGTGTGTGTTGTTGTTGTTGTTGTATGTAGTGTATAGTGCGTATGGGTATGCAGTGTGTGTGTTATGGCAGCCATGTGTGTGTGTGTCTCGGTGGTGAAGAGCAGGCCCACTGTAATGCCTAAAGCAGCCAAGCAGAGTGTGTGTTGTTGCTGCTGATATTCAGTGCCTGGGGAAGCAGGGGTGTGTGTCTGCATAGAAATGTGTTTCTATGGGCCTGTGTGTGTGTGTGTGTGTGTGTGTGTGTGTGTGTGTGTGTGCGTGCGTGCGGGTGCGCGTCTGTGTATGTATGTATGCATGTATGTATGTGTGTGTGTGTGTGTCTGTCTGTCTGTCTGTCTGTCAGGGAGGGGGGTTTATGTATGTGTGTATGTTTGTGTGTGTGTGTGTGGTATTCATAGCCAAACATGTCTGCGAACATTCACAGACTGACACTCACACGCTTGCATGCATAACAGAGAGTGAGGGCTGATGTGTGTTTGTGTGTGTGTGTGTGTGTGTGTGTGTGTGTGTGTGTGTGTGTGTGTGTGTGTGTGTATTTGTGTGTATTTCTACCTCATGAATGGGTGATTTTTGTCTGACTTTCTGTCTGTCAGCATCAGTGTGATGTGAATTTGCATGTGTTAATGTGTGTGTGTGTGAGCACCAGTGTGGTTTTGCGTGGGAGTGTGAGTGTGATCGTGTGTGTGTGTGTGTGCCTGTCTGCTTGCGTGTGTGCATGTTTGCATTTGTGTTTGTGTGTCTATCTGTCAGTGTCAGTGTGATTCTTTGTGTGTGCATTTCTATGCATGTGTTTGTGCGTGTGTAGACGTGTGTGTGTGTGTGTGTGTGCGTGGATGTGTGTGTGTTTGTGTGTGTGTGTGTGAATGCTTGCACCTGTGTGTGTGTTCGTGTGTGTGTGTGTTCGTGTGTGTGATGGACTGTGTCTGCCTGCCTGTGGATGATGAATAGCATTGGTTTTCTTGATGGTGCGTCTGGTGCCTGAATGAAATATTCATGAGCTGCCAGTTCCAAATCTCCCATGGTGCATTGCAGCAGGCAGCACGGTCTCCAGCAAGCACTCAGCTTTCACATCAATCCACCGATTGGCCGTCAGAGCTGCCATGCCGACCAATCAGCTCTGAAATACGATCCCATCCACCAATCACTGAGGTGCTCCAATCAATCTGCTACCAATCAGCTTTCAGATCTGAGGGCCCTGAAGAGGCAGAAAAATCAGCCTGTCTGTCAACCAGTCAAAGCCTCTGCTATTGGCTACTGCAGGTTTCCTATTGGCTCCTGCAGGTCTGCTATTGGCCATTCCACTTCTCCTATTGGCCACTGTTTGCCTGCTGTTTGGTACTGCAGATCTGCTATTGGCCACTGCAGGCCTGCTTTTGGCCATTCCACGTCTCCTATTGGCTGTTGCAAGTCTACTATTGGCTATTACAAGTCTGCTATTGGCAACTGTGGATATGCTTTTGGCCATTCTACGTCTGCTATTGGCCATTGCAGGTCTGCTATTTGGTCACTGTGGGCCTGCTGTTGGTCATTCTAGGTCCGCTATCGACTAGAGGTTGACCGATATGGGTTTTTCCAGTGATGGTTTTAATAGACTACGCATTGGTTAATAGTTTACTGGTAAAAAGTATGTATGCCTAGGGCTTTGAAAGATCAGAATCTCAGCCTCTTCTCCCAGCAGAGTTCTGGAATCCTCCATAAAGTTCTGTCTTGGGTCCTTCACACGCAGCAACACCCCTGCATCAATAACACTGGGCTGTCCGCCTACGTGCCTGAGTTTAAATCGGTGCTATTAAACACATATATCGGGCTATGCCGAAAGATTAAAAAATTCAGTACCCCATGGGGCCAAAGGCAGCTTTCTTGAAAGTTGAAGGTTCAGTTGTGGTGAGTGTAGATGTTTGCCTGCTCATTTATACCTTAAAACCCCATTAAGATGCCATAGCCACACACACACACACACACACACACACACACACAAAGAAGCATTTATTCATACTTGCGCTTCTGCGTGGGTGTGTGTGTGTGTGTGTGGTGGGGGGTGGGTATGGTAATGTTTGTGTGTGTGTGTGAGAAAAGGTATTTCCGTAGACACTCTCGCTTATACTCATAAAACCCTTTAAGCTGGCAGAGCAACACACACACACACACACCCATTAACAGGTACTTCCTCTTACTAAAACTCGTTTGTGTGTGTGTTAATAGGTGTGTGTGTGTGTGTGTGTGCGCGTGTGTGTGTGTGTGTGGCTGTGAACCGCTGTCCCCCGTAACTCCCATAATGCCGAGGAGGCGCCCCAGCTGAGCTCATTACCATGGCAGCCGTCGCCATGACGAATCGCCATGTTTAGGGAGCTGACATTTATAGATGAAAGCGCCGCACACACACACACCACCAAAGCCAGTCTGGG
>CM059282.1:28719662-28722370 GCA_030347295.1 Setipinna tenuifilis | reverse complement strand
TCTCTCTCTCTCTCTCTCTCTCTCTCTCAGATAACCAGTGGAAGCGTAAGGTTCCCCGGCGGCCATCTTGGAGGCACGGCATCATCAGGAAGAAGAAGAGCTACCTGAAGAAGGAGGCCCTGGAGGGGGAGGAGCTAGAGGAGGAAGAGGAGGAGCCAGGCGAGGAGGGGTGGGCGGAGTCTGAGGACGCGGGGGTGGGGTTAGGGAAGGACGCGGAGGGGGAGGGGGAAGGGGAGGAGTCGCTAAGCGATCAGCCGCCGCCTCCTCCCGGCGTTGTCACGGCAACGGACCCCACGCAGCACAACGGCCACGCCCTCTCGGCGGAGGAGGAGGAGAGTTCCAGCGAGGCCCTCGCGCTTAGCCACGCTCCTGACCACGCCCCCGGCCCCACCCCTGACCCAGGACACACCCAGGAGCCCAGCGAGTGTGTGAACGGGGACGAATCGATGTCCAGCCTGGACAGCCACACCCCCACGGACACACACACACACACACAAGCGGCGGCCAGGGAGGGGACGACGACCCCTGACACTGACACCGCCGGGAACTCTGGGAAGTCGGGGGAGGGGATGGGGCCGGGGGAGAGAGAGACTCCGCCCCCTGAGGAAGAGGAGGAGGCGGGAGCTCAGGGAGAGAGGAGGGCCGCTGAGGAGGAAATGATGGACACTCAGCAGGAGTCTGTCCTGTCAGCCAATGAGGAGGCCCAGGAGGCGGGAGCAGGGGCGGAGTCGAGTGAGGGTGACCAGGAAGGAGAAGGTGAGGATGTCTCACTCTCACACACTATACACACACTACTCACACACACACACATACAGTCAGATGTATCATGGCCTGGTCATTTTTCACGACATTAGCCACCAAAGATCAGGGCAAACATTTTAACTCTTAACTAAATTTTATATTTCCACTTCCTGTTTCACCGTAGGTGGGTCCAGAACCCAGAAGTGCCGAAAGAGCCAATCAGAAGAGCCCAGCAGCCAAAAGAGCCAATCGGAGGAGGCGAGCAGTGAAAAGAGCCAATCGGAAGAGCCGAGCAGCGGAAAGAGCCAATCGGATGAGCAGAGCAGTCAGACAAGCCAATCAGCAGGGCAGACCAGTGTGTCAGCTGGTAGGACAGAGGCCCCTCCTCCCCCGCCCGCTCTTGTGGTGGATCACCAGCGGCTCACGGTAAGAACTGGACACGCCCCCTTCTGCTGAACACGCCCCCTTCTACATCTCAGTGTCTCTCTGTCTCTGTCTCTCTCTCTCTCTGTCTCTGCCTCTCTCTCTCTCTCTCTCTCTCTCTCTCTCTCTCTATCTCTTTCTCTCTCTGTCTCTGCCTCTCTCTCTCTCTCTCTCTCTCTGTCTCTGCCTCTCTCCTTGCCTACTACAAGTTGGTCACTGATGTTATGACTTTTTCTAGTGTTTGGTGTGTGGGGGGATTGTTGTGTGAGGTTGGGGATATCGAGAAACTCTCTTTCTTCTTTTACTCTTCCTCTTCGTCTCTCCCTCTCCCTCTGTCTCTCTCTCTCTCACTCTCTCTCTCTCTCTCTGTCTCTCTCTCCACCTCCTCTTCCCCCCCCTGGTGTGGAGTGGGAGGCAGCAGACGGAGCTGAAGCTTCATGTAGCACAGTGTGACTTACCCATCTGCTGGGGGGGGGGGGAGGAAGAGAGAGAGGGGTAGAGAGAGAAAGAGAGAGGGGGAAAGAGAGAGAGGGGGTGAGGTGAGAGGAAGAGGGGAAAGAGAGTGAGGGGGAGAGAGAGAGAGGAGGGGGGGAAGAGGGAAGAGAGGGGGGAGAGAGAGAGAGGAGGGGGGGAAGAGGGGAGAGAGAGGGGAAAGAGAGAGAGGGTGTGAGAAAGAGGGGAAGAGAAAGAGAGAGAGAGCGAGAGAGAGAGAAGTGGGAGGATGCTGGGGATAGACTGAGTTGAATATAGAAAGAAAGAAAGAAAGAAACACATAAAGAGAGAGAAAGTAAGACTTCAAAAGAGAAGTGTGAGGTAAGGGATAGATCAAAACAAGATAGAGATGAGGATCTGAGGAGAGGAGAGGAGAATCTGGCCAGCAGCTGGTGTTTTATTCATCCCCATGACCTTCAGAATGACCTTCACAAGCATTCAACCCATTTTCACTCACACTAAAAATAATCTTTTTCAAAGATGGATCCTACTGTAGTGTTCTCTTCAGCCTTCAGTGACGGAGCGAGTGTTCTATTCATTCTCAGAGATGCCCACAAGAGCTCTGTTCATTTTAAATCAGACTAGATGGATGGAGTTTTGTGTGTGTGTGTGTGTGTGTGTGTGGGGGGGGGGGGGGGGGGGGGTCAGTCCTTAGTCCTCAGTCTGCCCGATTCCTGCAGTGTAGTGCACCAATGGGCCGCACACACACCTGCTCATTCCCCATGTAGCCTCAAGTATTCAGCAGACCAGCAGAACTGTTGACCAGCCAGAATAGTTTATTCAACTGAGATTGCATTGTGGCTTTTGGAGCAATATGGAGGCAAACTTCAGCAGATTTGGCAGGAGCGGATGAGGAAGTGTTGATGTAGGTGAGAGCAGGGCACCTTCTTTTCTTAAATAAAACAGACGGCAGACATTTTAATGTGCTCCTCAAACTCAGCAGAAGGGTGAGATGTGTCTGGGTGCACACCGGAGTGGGGATCACTTCTCGTGGGCGTGTGTGTGTAGGTGTTTGTGTGTGTGTGTGCGTGAAAGAGCGTGAAGGATGGCAA
>CM059282.1:28709662-28712162 GCA_030347295.1 Setipinna tenuifilis | reverse complement strand
AGATAAAAAGTGGTAGAGTGGTATTTTACAGTTTAAAATAATACAATATTCATTCTGTATGAAGCATGTCTGTCTTACTAAGGAATTTTACTGCACACTGTTAGGCTATTCAACTATTAAATGTCAACAAATGCAGTTGAGTGTAGCCTTAATGCTTTTTAGTGACTATATGTACTCTGATGGGCAATAAGGTTGGATTTTTTTTTTCCAGATTAGAGAGCTTGAGGAGGAGGATGCACAGTATGTGCACCAACTAGAGTTAGGGCAAAAATGCAGGTGGAGCCGGGCTAAAATTGGAGGTGAATACTGAGGTGAAGGGGGTGGAGTACAGCTTCCCACTGTCACAGTATTTAAAAAAAAAATGATACAAAATTGCTACAAAAGATGCAAAACTGAACAACTAAAAATAATTAAATCTCGTCTTTGTTTTAAATGATGTCTTTGCCCTTTATTTTCCTTGATGTGTGCTGTTTAAGGGGGCCGGGAGTTTACCGGTAGTTTGTCACCTTTTTCAACAATGAGTTTGCAGGTATGTGTCTAACAGCCTCGATGTTTGCTGTTTGTTTCCGTGTCGGCTCTGCTGTTTTGCGAGTCCTTCTTGTGTCTGTTGTTTGTCTCTTTTATTTTCCACCCACACACACACACACACACACACACACACACACACACACACACACAGACTTTGATGTTTTTGCATCAGTGTCTTCGCCGCTTACATAACCGTGTTGTTACTTCCTCATTACAGTATGTGTGTGTGTCGCATTCAGCAGACTCCTCTCATCCAGCGCATTACAATACATTACAATACACTACGCTACACTTAACACACGCTTTTATCCAGAGCCACTGACAGACAGACACACACACACACACACACACACACACACACACACACACACACACACTCACACACACTCACACACACTCACACACACTCACACACACACACTCACACACACTCACACACACTCACACACACACACACACACACACACTCACACACACTCACACACACTCTCACACACACACACACACACTCACACACACACACAAAGTTAGTGAGTGGAGGTTAGTTTTGTTATAAAGGTGAGTACTCTTGGAATAGGGGAGTCTTACTGAGCTTCTCAAAGGTAGAGAGGATGACCCCAGCCTGCTAAACCAGCCCCCAGTACTACATCTCATGTTGCTCAGAGGGTCTGGCTGTGCTGAACTGAGAAACATTTTCTTCCTGGAGGTGTAGACTGCTGAAGTTTAAAATAATCTAATCTGCCTTTACCCAATCAATATCGTCTGGCCGTGGTGTATGGAGTTAGCCTGGCTGTGAGCACGCCTACGTACTGCAATACAAATATGTCACATAAAGTTGACGTCATCACTCACAAACAGTCTTTCTGGTTGTTGATTGGTTAGGCAAGATTCTGCCTGAGAAAACCATGTCAATGGAGCCTCAGCCAGACCCTCTGTACAAAGTGAAATGAAGTACGAGGGGCTGGTTTACCAGGCTAGAGAGGATGGCCCTACTCTCGTAAGATAAAGCAGCTTACAACAACACTCAGGCTCCAGGACCATACGAGCGATGGGTTCGTGAACTCAATCTTGCATCTGGCAAAAACAACAAGTGCACTGTAGTTGGAAAAGACGGGCGTTTCCATCTTTCATTGTGTTAAGATGTGTTTTTTGTTTACAGACAAAATAGACATAACTAGCCCTAAAGATTTAAGTAGGCTTCTGTGTTTAATTGAGATGTAGCTACCTTAAAAAGACAGATATCAGTGAGGATGAGGACGGGTAACATAAACTCTGCTCTTGAATCGATTGCAGCACAAGTACGTTAATATGCTTCACTCGACTGCTGGGCAGACCTAATCTAACTATTTAAAAATGAATGAATGGGTCTTAATGATGTGTGTGTGCACTGTGTGTTTGGATCTTAATTGTGTGTGTGTGTGTGTGTGTGTGTGTGTGTGTGTTGACTGTAGTGTATTTGTCTCTACGGTGTGTTAACAAGTCCATCTTTGGGATAATCTTGCTGACCTGCTTTAGCATTAGCTCTGGGCTAGACCTGTGTGTGTGTGTGTGTGTGTGTGTGTGTGTGTGTGTGTGTCTGTGTGTGTGTGTGTGTCTGTGGCAGTGGGCTGTAGCAGAGGTGGTACCGCAAAGAGGAACTGAGCAAGACTGTATGTGTGTATATTTTTGTGTGTATATGTAAGTGTGTGTTGAACTTGTATGTAGGCATGATTGGTGTGTGCGTATGTGTGGATATAGAGGTGATGTTGTGTCTGTGCGTGTGTGTGCGGACATAGAAGTGACGTGTGTGTGTGTGTGTGTGTGTGCGTGTGTGTGTGTGTGTGTGCGCGTCTGTGTGTGGAACGTAGGGGGGACTCGGTCATGTGTGTCTGTGTGAGTGTGATAATGCGGATATAGAGGTGACGTGTGTGTGTGTGTGTGTGTGTGTGTGTGTGTGTGTGGGACATAGCAGTGACATGTGTGTGTGTGTGTG
>CM059282.1:28672162-28692162 GCA_030347295.1 Setipinna tenuifilis | reverse complement strand
TTTAAGTGCAACAGAAATCGTGTGTGTGTGTGTGTGTGTGTGTGTGTGTGTGTGTGTGTGTGTGTGTGTGTGTGTGTGTGTGTGTGTGTGTGTGTGTGTGTGAAGTGTATTGATTTCAAACAGGCACAACATATATTCAGAAACATGAAAAGCAGTGTAAACACACAGGGCTTTAGCCATATAGACTGGCTTCCAATGGAGGACGTGTGTTAGTGTGGGCTGGGGTTAATGCTGTATTCACAGCCAGTCTCTCAGAGCGTGTGTGCGTGTGTGTGTGTGTGTGTGTGTGTGCGCGTGTGTGCGCGTGTGTGCGCATGTGTGTGCGTGTGTGTGTGCGTGCGTGTGTGTATGTGTGTCTGGCTGCAGAGCAGAGGAGGCCCTGATGAAGCATGTGTGTGCTGATGCTGTGGGCCTGTGAGATGTTTACCAGCTTGTTTGTTTGTTTATGTGTGTTTATTTATTTGTTTGTGTGTGTGTTTACACGTGTGTTTATTTATTTGTTTGTGTGTGTGTTTACACGTGTGTGTGTGTGTGTGTGTCCGCAGGCGATGGAGAGGCGAGTGCGGCATTTTGAAACATTCCTGTAAAGAGGTGCGAGCGGATTGGAGCGGAGCGGACTGCACCACGGACTCTCCAATCAGAAAGGAGAGCAGCCTACTGAGCCACACCCCTAACCCCGCCCCCAACCCCTTAGCCCCGCCCCCAGCTCCACACAGAGCCACGCCCCTCTTCTCTGAGGCGTGCAGGTGTACTGTCTCAGTCTTAACGAGGAAATACAGGACGACAGGAGGGACAGCGGACAAACGGAGAGAGAGAGAGAGAGAGGGAGTGAGAGACACATGAAAAAGAAAAAGAAAGGAGGAGGAAAAGGAGGAAAAGATGAACTTGGTGCTATTGTCTCAGGTACTCCGGACAGAATCAGTCTACAGAACCAAACTCAGCTCAGTCTTTCATACACACTCTCCTTCTCTTTCATAGACACACACACACACACACACACACACACACACTCTCTCATACTCATGCCAACGTTGGCTGGCGTTCTTGGTGCTATTGGGTGCTTCTGGGTGCTACCATTCTGTCTGCTGCTCCTGGGTCTCTCCTCAGACAAACACAAACACAAACAGGAAACAAAACAACAAAAAAAAGACAAAACGAACAACGCAGAAGATTGTGTGATGTCACAGCACGAGCCTGCCTCTATTGTGTTAAGGAGTCCTTACAAGTACACACACACACACAAACACACACACACACACACACACACACACACTTACACACTGGCACACTGGCACAAATTTTCACCAGCAGTGGCAAATCCTCTTTTTGTGAATGAGGTCGAAGGGGCAACTGGTTTATGTCATCGTCACGGCAACCTGAACCCCCGCCCCACCTCTCTCAACCAATCAGTGTCCCCCACCCATTTGCCCCCATAGTTTAACCCCAGTAGATATTTTTCAGAGTCAAACCCTTTAGCTGCCTCAAGAACAGCATTGTTGGTAAAATAACTTAAATCATTTAATGTTACTGGTGACTTTGACCGGGGGGGGGGGGAGCATCTCATGTTGAAAATGGTGGCCAGTGTTTGTTTTGCATTTGTGGCAGTTTGGCCCTGTAGGGTGCGGTGATTTTGGGCAGATGCCCCGTCACACACACACACACATGGCATTAACCTCAGACAGAGCTCCAGGCCTTCTTCAGTTCCACACCGCTCTACAGCTTCTGGAGTTCTGGATTTTAAATTATATATATATAGACAGAGAGAGAGATTATTACTTTTATTTCCTGGTGACGGATTCTCTGCTAGAGTTCGTGAGGTGAAGGTTTTGGGTTTTTGACGATGCTCAGAGGGGGAGATTTTGTGACCTGTGTGACCTCTGACCCTATGACCTTGACATGACCCTCACGTGACCTTGAGGTGATGACCTTTGCTCCTTTTGGTGGGATTTCCAACCCAACTGGGCTTAAAGATAGACAGCCGTCACTAGGGTTGGGCATGTAATGTCACAATGATACGGTCTCTCTGTAATGCAAGCAAACACACACACACACACACACACACACACACACACACACACACACACACACACATTCGCATGCATTCACATGCACACACAAGCACATTCACATACACACAAATTTACACAGGCACCGTGAGAATGTAGTCACACCAGCCCACCACACACTCTTTCCCAGCTTGTTCGCACGCACACACACACACACACACACACACACACACACACACACACACACACACGTACCTACCCCAACTAAAAAAGTACTCATGCTATGCCCTCTTGCCTCCTGTACACACACACACACACACACACACACACACACACACAGTCACAGTGGTATGAGGTTCTTGCAGATGGTGCTAAGTGTGTGTGTGTGTGCTGGTGTTGCTGTAGAGTGTGTGTTGGGGGTCTGGTGTGGACCAGAGTGTGTGTGTGTGTTGACCAGAGTGACTAAAGAGACGTAGACGCTGGTGCTTAGAGACCAGTGTGTGTAGACAAGCTCAGATTATAGATGACTATTAGTGCCCTTCATTAAGCTAGGGGGAAACACACACACACACACACACACACACACACACACACACCAGGTCAAAAAGGCCATTTGTATAGTGATATTTCCTTATTGAGAAGAGCTATGTTCTGTGGGGTGCTGACATACGTCCATGTTGGGTTTTTGTTTTGTCGTTTGTTTTTATTCCTGTTTTTCTCCATCTTTTCTTCCTCCCATTGTTCCTGTCTTTCGGGTCCTCTGTTCTCTTCACGGCGAGTCTCATTGGCTCTCTGTTCTCTTCACGGCGAGTCTCATTGGCTGTCGAGGAGCTGAGCTGAGCTGAGGGCCCGCCCCCTCCCATCAGTGTGGGCATGTCTGTGACAACTAGCACCTCCTCCTCCTCCTCTTCCTCCTCTCCTCTTTCCTCTTCCTCCTCTTCTCCTCCTCCTCATCCTCTTCCTCCTCCTCTTCTCCCTCTACTCCTCCTTCTCTCCTCATTCTCCTCTTCCTCCTTGTTCTCTTCTCCTCCTCCTCCTTGTTCAACTCTTTCCTCTTCATCTTTCCTTCTCCTCTCTCCTCCTTATTTGTCTTCTCCTCCTCCTCCTCCTCCTCCTCCTCCTCCTCCTCCTCCTCCTCTCTCTGAGGCTGAAGTGGAGTGGTAAGAGGTCTCCTCATGGCCCCACACCAGCACACGCAGACACACACGAGAGCGCAACACACACACACACACACACACACACACACACACACACACACACACAGCTACCTCATCATACCTGCCCTTGCTGACAGACTTTCAAGTGTGTGTGCGTGTGTGTGAGTGTGAGAGTGTGTGTGTGTGTCTGTGTGTGTGTGTGCGTGCGTGCGTGCATGTGTGAATGGTTTAGTTAGTGTCCTCAGCAGTCTAAACATTAGTTAGGGCACCATAGTAGGATTATATACACACAAACAATGAAATTTGACAAAAACACACACACACTCATAGCACACAATGTGCACTCACAAACTACACACAGCACTTATAAATGACAGAAGCGCTTTTGTTGTTCTGAGTTACATGTTTTAGTTTTGTCCTACACACAGGAGGGAGATGTGTATGATCAGATCTCTTCTTTTGCTTACTTTGTGTCTGCCCCAACACACACACACACACACACGCACGCACGCACGCACACATGCACACACACACACACAGACGGACACACACACACACACACGCACACATATATACCTGTTGCTCTTCTATGATGTCCTGGCACCTGGTGTGTGTCCCTTGACGTTGATGACTGAAGACCCCGTTTGTTCTCCTCCATGTCCCCCTGCTCCACAACACACACACACACACACACACACACACACACACACACACACACACACGTCCATGTTCCCCTGGTCCACCAGCACAAAGACAACCCCCCTTCAACCCCCCCACCCCCATCTTCACTCCTCTCTCTCGGTCACTCGTTCTCTCTCTTCCTCCCTCCCTCCTTCTTTCTCTCTTTGACTATAGTATTTATGGACAGGATGCTATACGCAGTGTTTTACAGTCTAATATACATTTAACATTTTTGTACTTTTTTTAAGGCAACTAATTGGAAAAAAAATGACATTGTTACTGGAGTTTGAAACTTTGTGCTGAAGGGTGAAGCAGCACATTGGTGTAGCAGGTGTTTATCATTTGTCCCTCTGTTTATTATTTGTTTGTTTGTTTGTTTGTTTGTTTGTTTGTTTGTTTGTTTGTTTGTTTGTGTCCGCTCGAGGAGAAGATCAGAGGTTTACACGGTCTCAGGTGTCTGCTGCAGTAACGGATGGCAGCCGGCTCTTGCCCGGCTCTGGGCCAGATGTGATGTGTTGTCATGGTAACGGTCGGCTGCCATCTTGGATTGATCTATTTATTCTCTATTCCCTTCCGGTGTACTTACTTACGATGACTTTAATGATCTTTAATGATCTTCATGAGTTTCTCTTTGGAGTTCTCTTGTTTTGGGTTGCTTATTCTCATTTCTTTTTTGGTTTATTTTGTTTTTTGTTTTTCTTTGTTGTTATTGGTAACAGACTGCTGGACAGGACGGGCTGAGTATCAAGCTAATGCAAACTAATGAAATAGCAATACACACACACACACATACACACAGCCACACACAGCCACGCACATACATGCACACACACGCACACACACACACACACACACACACACACACACACACACACACACACACACTAACATAGCCCTTGCTCCCAGAATAAGCCCTGTGTTAGTGTAGTGTTCTGATTACTACTGTGATTCTAATCTGCCGTGTCACTCACACACAGACGCAATAAAACACTCTTAGGAGTGTGTGTGATAATGCATTCTCACTCACACACACACACACACACACACACACACACACGCCAACCTACTTACCTGAACATGGACCTGCTCCTACCAGGAACATGTCCTGTGTGTGTGTGTGTGCGCGTGCGTGCGTGCGTGTGCGTGTGTGTGTGTGTGTGTGTGTGTGTGTGTGTGTGTTGCTCATCAATCTCTTCCTGTGTGCATTGCAGTGACATCACAGCTCATTCTTGTCAATGTAGAAGGTGTCAGGATGAAGTAGTGTGTGTACTGCGGCCAAAGCATACACACACACACACACACACACACACACACACACACAATTCTGATTAGACATTATCTGTTGGCATGACTCATTACATGGTGAAATCTGTCATTTAGAGGGGTCAGTATGCAGACTCCCATCTCGTCCCCCGAGAGAGAGAGAGATGGATGGAGGGAGAGAGAGAGGGATGGATGGGTGGACGGAGGGAGAGAGAGATGGAGAGAGAGAGGGATGGAGGGAGGGATTGAGGGAGAGAGATGGAGAGAGAGAGTGCTTTGGCAGAGGAGGGTGTTTTTGGAGAGGCAGCCAGAGCGCTGGGCACTGGGCAGGGGAGTCTGGGCAAGCTCTTGTCCTCTCTATGCAGGCCAGACCTCCACCACCGCCCCCGCCCCCTCACCTGCGTCTCACAGAGGTCACCCCTCCTGCCGGACGTCACCCGGACTTGGCCCGCAGCCAGCCCAGATCCTGCGGAAGCTCACCTGTGTGGAGCCCACCTGTAGTGAGTACAGCGGCAAGGAGGCAGGTGAGCAGGCACACACAGGTGTGTGTTTGGAGGTGGAGGGTGGGGGGGTCGGGGGGGTCTGCATAGGTGCTCGGTCCAGTAGCCAAGGACAGACAGGTGTGAGTGTGTGTAGGGGGGCGGGGGGGTCTGCATAGGTGCTTGGTCCAGTAGCAGGAGCCACATTTGCTTATAGCTCATGTTCATGTTCTGTTTCGTTTTGTTTTCTTTTGAGTTTTAACTTAATAACATCCTACTAGTAAGTGATGCTCTCTTTGATGATGTAGTTTTGTGGGTGGGTGGGGGGGTGTTTTTTTTTTGTTTTGTTTTTGTAGCATTTCCCAGATATTTTGTATTATAATATTACGATTTATGAGTTCTTATATAATAATTATTATTTTTCCCTTTTTCATCTCTCTAGAGTCACTTATGAAAAGTATCTTTCTCTTTCTCTCCCAGCATTACTTTTGTGGAGTTTTGAACTGCAAACATTTTACTGTAATTTTTCTGAAATTTAAAGAAACTGCTGTGACATACTTGAAATAAAGGTGCAAAATTGTTGTCTACGTTAAAGCGCTTTCCATTTTCAATTTGTTTTGTATGACCTCATTTGTTTTCTTGGTTTTTTTTTTTCGTTTTTTTTTTATTTTGCACTAAACACCTGGCTTGTGAATCAATAAAATGCGTTTGAGTTCCTAAACAAGACGCTCGACTTTTTTATTTACCATCATATACAAACTCTACTTCCCTTGCTGATAAAAAACTCCACACAACCTCCACAGTCAAATGTGGTGATGGCGTGTCTCTCTGCACTTGTTCTTATACGTGCAGTCCGTGGGTAAACCAGCCCTTCGTACGTCACTTCACTTCACTTTGTTTTGCTCAGAGGGTCTGGCTGTGCTGTACTGAGAAACATTTTTCTTCCTGGAGGTGTAAACTGAAATTTAAAGAGATTGGATCTGCCTTAGTCCAAACATTAACGTGAAGGAAGTTATGAAGCTTTCCGGACACTAACGTACTAAGAGCTAACACTCCTGAACACTCACTCTGTGCGCTGATTTGACTAGGAAGGATTCTGCCTACAACCAGCCATTTCAATGAGACCAGTGCCAGACTGTACAAAAGGAAGTGAAGTATAAGGGGCTGCTTTACTAGGCTAGTCTGTGGGTGCAGCCGAGTGCAGCCGTTCTTATAGACACATCCCACAGGGGCAACACCACACTCACCACACCAGACCAGCTACACCACTGGGCTTCCCCTGCTACACCAGACAGCAGTGACACACGCGCTTAAGGGTGTTTAAACATCAGTAAAGCTCAGGGCAAGTATGTAAAGCTGTTTGAATGTCATGAAAGCTCAGGGCGAGTATTAAAATGTGTTAAAATATCATTGGAGTTCAGTACAAACATTTAAAGGTGTTTTAGTATCAGTTACCCCAGTACCAGTGTGTTTTAAGGTGTAGTCCTTGAATACCAATCTGCTGCCCTCTTCGCAGGGTTGTGTGAAACGTGTCTCTCCTCCCTGTAGCTGTAGCTGTAGCTGTGTGATGTACTGTTGGCGCTGGACACAAATCCTGTGGTGAGTGTCGTCCTAAGCCTGGATCAGAGACTGTGACCGTGACCATAACCGCCTCTGAAACTGAATCGACCGCTACCAGTCACGACTCCATCGCCTTAATCCTTCGATTTTGTCTACAGCACTCAGATTTTTTAGTCAGTAATGGATGTCAATGATTTTTGTATTTTGTAGGAATGAATCTGTGTGTGTGTGTGTGTGTGTGTGTGTGTGTGGTGTGTTCTACAGACCCTGCACACAGCCCTGCTTTGTGTGTTAAGTGTGTATAATGTTATACGATGTACGGTCTTGGATAATAAGCTAACTAAATACAGTTACTAGTAGTATAATTACTACTAAGTACAACAACTAAGTATAATTTTGTATACTAAGGAAGTATACTGCGAGTGTATGATGTGTCCATGAAGCTTGTTGTGTGTACTAGATAATCAGATCATGGCTAAGCCAGAGACTGTACGCACCAGATAATGAGTAAATACACTAACTAGTATAACAACTAAATATAATTTTGTATACTAAGGAAGTACATGTATACCGTATGTATTTTGTAGGAATGAATGTGTGTGTGTGTGTGTGTGTGTGGTGTGTTCTGCAGACCTGCACACAGAAATGCTTTGTGTGTTAACTGTGTATAATGTTATACGATGTACGGTTTTGGATAATAAGTAAGTACACTAACTAGTATAACAACTAAGTATAATTTTGTATACTAAGAAAGTATACCGCTCACAAGTGTATGATGTGTCCATGAAGCTTGTTGTGTGTGCTAGATAATCAGATCATGGCTAAGCCAGAGACTGTACGCAGGAGATGCTACGCTAGGCTAGGCTAGGCTGGGCGAGGGGTATCCATCATCTCAGTGTGCTCGTAAAGAAAACATTTTTCACCAGTCAACCACGACCCAGTAACATCCCCAGCATGGCTCCCCCGGGCCCCATCACTCTCCTTCTGTGTGTGTGTGTGTGTGTTCGGCAGTCTCCCGAGTGTGTGTGTGTGTGTGTGTGTGTGTGTTCGGCAGTCTCCCGAGGTGTGTGTGTGTGTGTGTGTGTGTGTTCGTGTGTGTGTGTTCGGCAGTCTTCCGAGGTGTGTGTTTGTGTGTGTGTGTGTGTGTTGCTTTCTGTCATGAGGCCTCTCTGTCATCTGGCCTTTGGAATGTGGGTTAGGCACTAAGAATAGATGCCAATGTACAGCCCCCCCCCCCCCCCCCCCCCCCCCACACACACACACACACACACACACACACACCCTTAAGAGGACTCCATCTCCACCTCCTCACGCTGCATGAGCCCTCACAGAGGTGAGAGACGTGTGTGTGTGTGTGTGTGTGTTACTCCTGTTCATGCATTGTGTACAAGTATAAATGTGTATATACTGTACAGGGTGGGCCATAATTATGGGACACATTTTAAATGGGAGTATTTTGGATTACAAAAATGACCAATTGGGTACCGAATTTAGTTATTACATGACTGATGTGACTGATGTTGAACACAAGTTGAATATATTTTGCCTTTTTTTTTAAACAGGTAGTCAGTGTTGATCATCATAATGTTGTGGACTGCATAAGAAATGTCATACGCCCACCCTGTATTCATGTACAAACAAATGTACTTGTTTTATAACACTTTCATTGAATGACAGACCAAGTAAATACAAGAAAAGAAGAAACAGATTTTTTTTTTTTAAATCAAGAGTATGTATTACTGTTTTAGGCCTTAACAACATATGTAAATTTTTGGGGTTCAGATTTACAGACATTTTGAAGTCCATCGTCCTTTAGTCAATATCTAAAAAGGTCTATACAGAATAACCCCTCTGGCGTTGTAAAATATACAGATCTCCTTCACAAATATACAGTATGGCTCCTCCAGGCAGGGGGCACAGGGAGGGGCGGGATCCAGGCTGGAGCTTCGCTGTGATTGGACTCCTGTGGTATGTAGGCCCCGCCTCTGCCCCCGCTACACCCTATCAGGGCCCAGGGCTCACCCCCATGGTGTAGAGCAGGGGGGGGTGGGGGGGTGGGGGGGGGTGTTACAGAAATAGTCAATCTGACAGACATGGGGAGGGGGGGGGGGTCATATTAGAATACAGACAGATTAAGATTAGGATGGCAAACATATCAAACGAGTAAAAACTGGAAAGGCAGATCATATTAATCAAAGGTCGATAAAAAGGATGTGTATGGCGAAAGACGAAGGCCAACAGAAGCACTCGATTAGACGGAGCCAACGGCAGCAGGCGAACAGTAAGCAGATCAAACAAGGACGAGCAGCGAGAGGAGAAACAATGACGCAGAGAGACGGAATACAAATGTAGGGAGGCAGAGAATAGACATGAAGACTGGGGGGGGGGCAGACAGACAGCATGAGAGACAGGAACAGAGAGAGAGAGAGCATTTAGGCAAACAGACGGACGGACGAAAGGGTGGAGTGAATACGCTCTCCTCTTCCTCCTCCTCTTCCTCCTCCAGTCTCGGGAGACTTGTGCTTCAGGTTAAGAAGTTAGTTTTAGAAAAGGTCACAGTAAAGAGAGAGTTCAGTTCCTGATATGTTTTAAAGAAAGGTTTCAACCCTGTGTTCCCCAGGCCCAGCACACACACATCCAGACACACACACACACACACACACACACACACACACACACACACACAGACAGACAGACACACACGCAACTGTGTTCCATCAGGTACCGACATCACAGTCGCTTCCTTATTGAGTCCTGTGATGAGTTTAGAGTCCCATTCCTGATACACACCGTCTCTACCGTTGGGGCCAAGTGCTTACACACACACACACACACACACACACACACACACTGTTATGGGGACACGTGTTGCCTGCTTGCCCAGCAGAGGAATGAAGCAGAGACACACACACACACACACGGGGCCTCTAGACGATGAATAGGCGATGATGACGACGGAGACGATTCTCATCAGATGGAAGTGACATCAGGAAGGACCGGGGCTGGCTGATGTCACTTCCTGTGGTGGTGGAGGTGGGATTCTGAGGCCACTTCTTTCAAACTGCAGTTGCAGAGGTGGAAGATGTCACCTGATCAGGTGTATCACATCACTTCCTGTCACACACACACACACACACACACACACACACACAACACGAGGGCCAAAGGGAGCATGGCAGGTCTGTGATGTCACTTCCTGCCATGCTGAATAGTAAGGTGGTGTGTGTGTGTGTGTGTGTGTGTGTGTGGGCTCTTTGCTATGGCGTGCCACCAGGGATGTCTGGGTGTTGGGCGGCCATCTTTAAAACTGACTGGTCCCAGCACCGCGCCAGCCCGGTCCATTTTACTTATCAGACACAAACACACACTGTCTACCGCCTCCTGGTGTGTGTGTGTGTGTGTGAGGGGGTGTGTGAGGGGGTCAGCCACTCTGGATGTACTTCTTGATGACGACGCAGCCGTGCCTGAAGAGGGGGCAGGGCAGGTTCTGCAGGAGGCTCCAGGCGTTGGCGGCCGGGTCGAACACCTCCATGCTGCCCAGCACCGGCCCCTCACTGCTCACCACGCCCCCCGTCACGTAGATCTTACCGTCCAGGATCACCGCACTGGAGAGGGAGAGGGAGATGGAGAGAGATGGACAGAGAGAGAGATGGAGAGAGAGATGGAGAGAGGCAGAGAGATAGGAGAGAGAGATGGGAGAGAGAGAATGGGGGGGCAGAGAGATGGAGAGAGAGAGGCAGAGATGGAGAGAGAGATAGAGAGAGAGAGGCAGAGAGATAGAGAGAGGGAGAGAGATAGGAGAGAGAGAGGCAGAGAGATGGGAGAGAGAGGGGCATAGAGATGGAGAGAGAGAGCAAGAAAGATAAATGGAGAGAGAGAGAGAGAAACACACAAAGGTGAGTTAACAGCCTGAGACTTTTTTACTTTTTGGTTTCCAGTAGAATCAGTCAGAAGATGGGTAGAAACACTGTACAGTACTAGAGAGAGATGGAGAGAGAGAGAGATAGAGGAGAGAGAGATAGTGAGAGAGATAGAGGAGAGAGAGGGAGAGAGAGAGAGATAGAGGAGAAAGAGAGAGAGAGAGATGGAGAGAGAAAGAGATGGCTCGGGGACACAGCCTGAGACTCTTTGGTTTCCAGTATTATCATTTATTTATTTAGAAGACAGGTAGATGACTATACAGTATTAACATGAAGCAAGAGACAGGCTTGCGGTACCACAGTAATGGACGTGATGCAGCCCAAATATTGACTCTTTACAGTAAGTTGCTTTTTTGGTGGTTTGTTTACAAACATATATCGTGATTTCCAGACCTTCAAAAAGCTTGTAATAAACCTTCTTTTCCATGACTCCTTTTCTTCCTAACAAAACTAATCTACTAACCAGCTCTTTTCCTATGTGCCTTGTTCTTGTATACAGTAAGTCTGCATGTTTAGGGGTATGTGTGTCTGTAGTGTCCCTGCTCTGGGAAAGTTACTTAAGGCACATGTATCTCCTTGTGTGTATGAGGGTCTGAGAGTCTGCTTACTCTACACCTCTGTTATCATGCTCCTTTTCTAAGCCACTTTGGGTAAAAGCATCTGCTCAGTGTAGTGTAATATAATGATTTCACCATCACTATAGTGAATGCACTGACTCTGACTCTAACTCTAACCGTGTACCTTGACTCTGGCTGCAAGTGTCCCATAAATCACACACACTGGGAGCTGAGATGTGTCTAGTCTCCCATAAGTGGCCATAGAAAGAGAGCGATGTGGACGGAGGGAGAGACAAAGGGGAGCTGGCAGGGGCTACATTGGCAGGAGATTGGGAGCTCGTCTTTACCCACAGTGGTCAATATCTCACTCTATTGCATTACTATAAATACTGTAGCACAGGGAGCTCAGCTCTGGCTGGCTGTATTGTCGAGGGTGTGTGTGTGTGTGTGTGTGTGTGTACGTACTGTGTGTGTGTGTGTGTGTGTGTGTGTGTGTGTGTGTGTGTGTGTGTGGAGGAGCCCAGCTCCGCTACAGCTGTATTGCTGAGGGTGTGTGTGTGGTGTGTGTATGTGTGTATGTATGTGTGTGTGTGGTGTGTGTGTATGTGTGTGTACGTGTGTACGTGTGTGTGTGTGTGTGTGTGTGTGTGTGTGTGTGTGTGCTGTATTGCCGAGGTGAGGAGGCACAACTGAGCTCCCGAGGGCTCCGGCCCAATTTAAACTCTGGGCGCTGGTGATATTGGGCTTGTTTGAAATGACTGTCTGGCTGAGTGGCTGGCTTAAAGCAATGCATTCTGGCCTGGAATTGTTTTGTCTCATCTGAACGTCACAGTGCCACAAGGTGCCCACCGATGCGGTACACTGACACTCGGACGAGATGGTTTAAAAAGATCACTATTTCGAGTCCAGAATGCATTGCTTTAATCCAGCCACTCAGCCAGCCAGGCATTTCAAATGAGCCCAAAGCTACCAGCTGTACACTGCCCCCCCCTCTGTCCAGTTAGCCAGTGGGTCACACCTTTCTGGCAATGTATGTGTGTAACCAGAGGATAAGTTGGCTTTTGTAAGGAGGGGGAGCCCTTCTTTACTGTCAGTGGTCAATATCTCCCTCTATTGTATTACTATAAATACTGTAGCAGGGGGAGCTCAGCTCTAGCTGGCTGTATTGCTGAGGGAGTGTGTGTGTGTGTGTGTGTGTTTTTGAGGGAGCCCAGCTCCGCTACGGCTGCATTGCTGAGGCGAGGAGGCCGGAAGGGGGAGCTGAGCTCCGGAGGGCTCTGGCCCAGTTTAAACTCGCTCCTGCACTAACTCCTTCTGCACATGAGGACAAGGCCTGGTAATGCTTTTCCCTCCAGTCAACTACTGTCTACACATGTACCTATTTAATACATATGTGTATGCAGATATAAACATTACATACCATAGTACACTGACTATATATTACCTTCTCTCTCCCTCCTCCCTGACAATGTCTCATTCACTTCTCTTTCACTCTGCCACTCTCTTTGTCTCTCTCTCCTCCTCTCTCAGTTCAGTTTAATTATATATATATATATATATATATATTTCTCTCCCTCCCCCCCTCTCTCGGTTCAGTTAAGTTTTGCCCTTTCTAACAAAGGCTTTTGCACCTTATCTTCCTCGCTCTCTACCTCTACCTCCCCCTCTCTCTTTCTCTTTTCCTCCCTTCCTCTCTTTTCCTTTCTCTTTCTCCCTGTATCTTCCTCCCTCTCTCTTTCTCTCTCTTCATCCCCCTCTCTCTCCCTCCTCTTTTCTCTCTCTTTCTCTCTATCATTCTCTCTTCTCTCTCTCTTTTTCTCTCTCTCTCTCTCTCTCTCTCTCTCTCTCTCTCTCCATACCCTTTCATCTCCTACAGTGTTGTAATGTCCACATAGTATCCTGTTGAACACGTACTGCTCATGGTCATACTCTGGTGTATTTCTGCTGCTACATCATTTACTAGCATTGACCATAGATTTAGCATGCACAGCAGCACTCACAGAGTGGGCAGATAGCATATAGCGCTAACGAGGAGATACATGCCCAATGGGACTAACATAGCATGCCTTACTGTCCTCTTACTGACTCCATGCCTCCAGACTGCAGCGCGCTAGCACCAAAGATGGTAGATAGGCAGAGCAAGATACTTCATGCTAGTTCATGTCTGTTAGCACAGCAGCACTCACAGAGTGGGCCGCTAGGAGATACATGCCCAATGGGACTGACAATGGCAGGGCTATTCAATTAGTTTGGGACTGGGGCCAGTTCATCAAACTGAAACTAAACCAGGGGCGGGGCAATATGACTTATCAAGGTATCAATTTAAAGCCACCCCCCCCCCCCCCCCCCCCCCCCTGAGGCAGAGAGACACGCTGCTTCTGTGCATGGCACCTTCTCAGCAAGAAGGGCGCCTGCAGTTCAGCAGTTCACCAGGGGGGCGCTAATGTGCCGATTGCAGCGATATGACACACGGAGCTTTTTATTTTATTTTATTTTTTTTACCGGCTGCCCGGTTCACCCGTGCCTAAAACCGCTACTGCGTGTAATAACTAAATTACATTACACTTCGGGGGCCACTATAAATCATCTCAAGGGCCGCATCTGGCCCCAGGGCCGCCATTTGAAGAGGCCTGAACTATGGGGTTAGCATAGCATGCCTTACTGTCCTCTTACTGACTCCATGCCTCCAGACTGCAGCGCGCTAGCACCAATGATGGTAGATAGCCAGAGCAAGATACTTCATGCTAGTTCATCTCTATGAGAGCAAAGATGGTAGATAGCCAGAGCAAGATACTTCATGTTAGTTTATGTCCATGGGAGCAAAGATGGTAGATATGCCAAGATACTTCATGCTAGTTTATGTCTGTTACCAAAGATGGTAGCTAGGCAGAGCAAGATGCTTCATGCTAGTTCATGACTATGTTAGCAAACATAGTAGATAGGCAGAGCAAGATACTTAATGTCTATGTTAGCAAAAATGGTAGATAGGCAGAGCAAGATACTTCATGCTAGTTCATGACTATGTTGGCAAAGATGGTAGATAGGCAAAGCAAGATACTTCATGGTAGTTCATGTCTGTTAGCAAAGATGGTAGATAGGCAAAGCAAGATACTTCATGCTAGTTCATGCCTATGGGAGCAAAGATGGTAGATATGCCAAGATACTTCATGACAGTTCATGTCTATAGGAGCAAAGATGGTAGATATGCCAAGATGCTTCATGGTAGTTCATGTCTATGGGATCAAATATAGATAAATAGGTGTGTCATTGACATGTGGCTTTAGTAGCTCGTACCACACAGTTATAATACACTCCATGCACATCTGAAGCATCTTGCTCTGATCTTGATCTTGCTGTGTGTGTGTGTGTAGGTGTGTGTGTGTGTGTGTGTGTGTGTGTGTGTGTGTGTGTGTTTGTGTGTGTGTATGCTTCTTTTTGAGACTGGTGCAGAAGAGGTTTTAGATACAGCACCAGAGCCTCTCTTCCACCTTTGTTGCCTCCTGCTCGTCATGACGTGTGTGTGTGTATGTGTGTGTGTGTGTGTGTGTGTGTTCATGTTCACCTTTTCCACTGAATGCGGTAAAAGCACACACCCATAGTCTATAGGAGCATGCAGACTGTCCTTGGCTGAATGTGCTTTCAGTCAGCATGAATGCGTCCTGTGATGTATGTAGGAGAGCCATTAAACACAACACTGAGCCATTAAACACAACACTGAGCCATTAAACACAACACTGGGGACTTTCTTACACCTGTGTTAGTTCTTGCTCGCCATGATTAGTGTGTGTGTCTGCACGTGTGCATACATGTGAGCGTGTGTGTGTGTGTGTTGCAAAAGCTTCACTTACACCCTGTGGCACTTATTGCTCAGCATGACCAGTGTGTGTGCACGTGAGAGTGTGTGTGTGTGTGTGTGTGTGTGTGTGTGTGTGTGTGCGCGCACGAGTGCATGTGTGTGTGTTTTGGAAAAGGCTTTACACACAACAACAAGCTCCTCTTATAGCGTTTGTACGTGTTGCTTGTACAAGGACAAGAACTGAAATCTTGATAGGAGACGGTCAGTGTTGGCGAAGCCACTGGTGGGTGTGTGTGGGGGAGGAGAACTTCTCTTGACAAACCCTGATTGGACAATTTAGCACAGCACTCCTCCAATCAGAGGACGGACTCATGTTGATTGAAAGCCCATTCAGCCAATGACAGCCTGCCTGCTCTTCTAGACTATAGGTGTTTGCTTTTACAGCATGAGTGGGAAAGGTGACCTCTTATAAACACACACACACACACACACACACACACACACACACACACACACACACACACATTCACTCTCGCATATAAACTGGCCCTTTCTCTTACACACATAAACAAACACTCACACACACTCACCCACCCTACTCAAATCCCTGTGTAAATCTGTCTCGCAAAGATACAGTGGCACACACAAACCTCTGTCTTTCTCACACACACACACACACGGCTGTAAAGCTGTTTGTGTTTGTAGGGGTGTGGCCGTGGCTCTCTCTCACTCACACACACACACACACACACACACACACACACACACACACACACACGGCTGTAAAGCTGTTTGTGTTGTAGGGGTGTGGCCGTGGCTCTATCTCTCTCTCTCTCTCTCACACACACACACACACACACACACACACGGCTGTAAAGCTGTTTGTGTTTGTAGGGGTGTGGCCGTGGCTCTCTCTCTCACTCTCTCGCACACACACACACACACACACACACACACACACACACATCTGTAAAGCTGTGTGTGTGTGTAGGTGTGTGTAGTGTGTGTGTGTGTAAAGCTGCTAGTGGAGTGGGGATGCAGCTGCTGCCTGTAGATTAGACTTTAGACTTTACTCCACTCCTCCATACACACAATCCTCTTCCCTCTCTCCTTTTCTCTCTTTCCCTCTCTTTCCCTCCATCTCTCTCTTTCATTCTCTCTCTCTCCCTCTCTCTTCCTCTCTTTCTCTCTCTCCCTCTCTCTCTCCCCCTGCCTTTCTATATCCCCTTTTCTCCTTCTCTCCGCTCTTTCACTCCACTCCACTCCACTTCCCCCATCCACACAATCCTCTTCCCTCTCTCCTTTTCTCTCTCTCTTTCTCTTCCTCTCTCTATCTCCCCTTTCCTCCCTCTCTCACCTTCTCTCTCCCTCTCTCTTTCCCTTTAGACTTTACTCCACTCCACTCCACTCCCCCCATCCACACAATCCTCTTCCCTCTCTCCTTCTCTCTCTCTCTTTCTCTCCTTTCCCCCCTCTCTCTTTCCCTTCTGTTCTCTACCTCCCATTTTCTCCCTCTCTCATTTTCTCTTCCTCTCTTTTCCTTCCTCTCTCTATCTCCCCTTTCCTCCCTCTCCCATTTTCTCTTTCCCTCCATATCTCTCTTTCATTCTCTCTCTCCCTCTCTCTTTCTCTCTCTTCCTCTCTTTCTCTCTCTCTCCTATTCTCTTTCTCTCTCTTCCTCTCTCTCTCCCCCTGCCTCTATATATCCCCTTTTTTCCTTCTCTCTACCGCTCTTTCACTATACTCCACTCCACTCCACCCATCCACACAATCCTCTTCCCTCTCTCTTTCTCTCTCTCTCTTTTCCTTCCTCTCTCTATCTCCCCTTTTCTTCCTCCCCTATGTCTCTTTCCCCTTTCTCTCTCTCTCTCTCTCTCTCTCCCTCTCTCTTTTCTTTCCCTCTCTTGATCTCTCCCTGCCTCTCTCTCCCCCTTTTTCTCTATATCTCCCCTTTTCTCCCTCTCTCCTCTTCTCTCTCTCCGCCTCTCTCCATCCCCACAAAGCCTCTCCCATCTCTCTCTCTTCCTCTCTCTTTCCCTTTCCTGCTATATCTTCCTTTCTCTTCCTCTCCTTCTCTCTCTATCTTTTCTGCCCTTTCCTCCCCAGCAAAGCCTCTTCCATCTCTCTCCTTCTCCACTACCCTCTATTCTGTCTATTTCTCTTCCTTGCCTGACAAAGCTTTTTCCACCTCTCTCCCTCTCCCCTACCCTCTCCTCTCTCTCTCTCTCTCTCTCTCTCTCTCTCTCTCTCCCTCTCTCTCTCCTCCCCAACCTCTCTTCTTCCCCCCTTATCCACTCTTTCCTCATTTCTCTGTCTATCTCGCTCTCTCTCTCCTCTGTCTGTTCTTACCTCTCTATCGCTCTATCTTGACATTTTGCATCCCTCCATCCCACCTAAACACAATGCAGGTGCTGTAGCAAAGAGGACTAGTATGATGTTCCCTCTCTCTCTCTCGTTCGCACACACACACACACACACACACACACACACACACACACACACATTACATTACATTCTTATCCACAGCGACTTACAAGAGTGGACATAAACAAGCTACAGATAAGCAGAGGAACACAGAGTAAGCAAAGGCATGACAAAGTTTGTACAGGTTCAAAGTTCTGTGCTGTTCTGTTGGATTTCTGTGCTGTTTGATGTAGCGGGATGGTCTACGCCCATTGAAGACAACAGGAATCATTTGTAAGCACTTGGGGCCTGATTTATAAAACGTTCTTACGCACAGATTTGATCTTAGAGTGTTCGTACGAACGAATTCACGTCAAAGTACAGATTTATAAAAACCATCTTTGACGTGGAAAAGTACTTACTTCCACGTCAGGTTCCAGCTTGGCGTACGACTATTTCCTTGTGGTTATGCCTGGTATTGCAGATATTTTCCGATGCACGGGCTAGGAATTTCATTAAAAAAGACAATCTCGCCTCTTTCACTGTAATATGATTAGGATTAGGCTGATATAAGCAGAAGTGCCCTACCAATACTTTAAAAATATATATTTCGATTATATATATATAGATTCCCATACAGTGCCCAGGAACAGCAAGAAGTGAAGGAGGATTTCCTGCGTAAAACAGGGTTCCCAAATGTGATCGGTGCGATAGACTGCACCTACGTTGCCATACGAGCTCCACATGTGAGTATATGTATGTCAACAGAAAAAACTTCCACTCTATAAATGTGCAGCTCATTTGTGATGCTCGTATGGCAATCTTGAATGCTGTTGCGCGCTGGCCAGCGTCAACGCACGATTCCTTCATTGTGCGTAATTGTAGTGTTGTAGGTAGGTAAGCCCTTTAAAAATGTCGCCCAATTTATTTGCTTTTTTAGAAGGAACATGAGGTTAAATTAATAATTTCTGTCAGCAGGACAACGAGGTTATTGAAGAAATGGCTGCTCACCCCGATTGCGCACACAAAGACACCCGAGGAGGCCCACTTTAACACTAAACATGCCCGTGCGCGGTCGGTAGTGGAGCCCAGCATCGGCATGCTGAAGGGAAGGGATTGCCTTTGTCACAGAGATAGTTGCCATTGTCACAGAGAGTTTTTGCTTTGAGGATGAGCTCATTTTGTATGTTAATTCATTAAACAGGGGCGTTTTGAGGGTGGAGCATTCAGCTGCACACAATTCCACGATCATTTGTGATTTATAACCGAATGATTGGCGTACGCATGGATTTCGTGCGTACGTTCGTTTTCTCTGAATCGCACTTACGATCAAATCAGAAAAGTTCTTAGATAAAATCAAGGAAGGTTTCTACGCAAGTCTTTATAAATGAGGCCCCTGGTGTTTCAGTGCTTTGGCAGGAGGAGAGCTGGCCCTGTCAGTAGCCTTGCTCAGTGGACTCACGCAGGTAGACTCACTTGTCTTCACCCCAGTAGGTCTTCACCCCAGTAGGGATACACCCCAGTAGGGATACACCCCAGTAGGTCTTTACACACGAGGAGGTCCACACACAAGGAGGGCTACACACACACAAGGAGGTCTTCACACACACAAGGAGGGCTACACACACGAGGAGGTCTTCACACACACAAGAAGGGCTACACGCACAAGGAGGGCCACACACAGGAAAGGGTACACACACAAGGAGGGCCACACACAGGGAAGGCTACACACACAACGAGGGCTACACACACAAGGAGGTCTTTACACACACAAGTAGGTCTTCACACCAGTAGGTCTTTACACACGAGGAGGTCTTCACACACACAAGGAGGTCTACACAGGAGTAGGTCTTCACCCCAGTAGGGATACACCCCAGGAGGTCTTCACACGAGGAGGTCTTTATAGACGAGGAGGTCTAGACACAAGGTCGACATAAGAGTAGATCTTCACCCAAGTAGGTTTTTACCTCCGTTGGTCTTCACACGAGGAGGGCTACACACAAGGAGGTCTACACACGAGGAGGTCTACACCACACGAGGTCTACACACGAGGAGGTCTACAGACAAGGAGGGCTTCCACTCACGCTTCTGTGATTATCGCTTGTTGTCATGGATACTGAGTGCACTCGTTGATTACGCTCTTCCCGCTTAGCGTGATTTGGGGGCGTGAGGCTGGTC
>CM059282.1:28633361-28635861 GCA_030347295.1 Setipinna tenuifilis | reverse complement strand
CTTCCAGAAGCCTGTGGATGCAGCATGCTCAGAACACCGCACACACACACACACACACACACACACCTCACACACACAGCATTTGCTCAAGTCAGTAAGAAAGACCAAGCTCACCACAGGACACTTTTATATGAGGGGTAGAGTATCACACACACACACACACACACACACACACACACACACACACACACACAAACACACACACTTCAAAATGTAACTGGCTCACACACTGTGTTTACACCACTCCTAACATCTGAGAGTCATGCTATTGACAAACAGTTCACAGCCATTACAGTTAAAGCATGTTTACAAACCACAACAAAATACTGTAATATCACTCACACATATCACACCACAACAAAATAGTGTAATATCATCACTCACACATATCAAACCACAATGAAATACTCTAATATCACTCACACATATCAAACAACAAATTATTTACACATATAAAAACCACACCAACATACTCTTGTATCCACACTGACACACATCGGAAGCACACCAAAACACCCTGGAACACACTGGAACATGTCAAACGTCCACTAAAAGGCTGCAATTGCCAATCGAAATCCTGATATATTCATGTCAATCACGATTATCAACCTTTGGCATATTTAATCGATCACATGGCAGATCGCCGAAGCTGGTGTCATTTTAGATTGGCTTCACAAAGTCGGTTGTGTGGAGATAGTTTGGTTGTGGCCAAAGTAACATGGAGTCTCTCAACTCTCTCTTTCTCTGTCCATATGCAGAAGTATGTTTGTCTGTTGTGTCCCTACTCTGTGTCCCTTTACACCTCTGTTTGCTTATGTCCTCTTTTTTTGTAAGTCGCTTTGGATAAAAGCGTCTGCCAAATGCAATGTAATGTAATGTAATGTAATGTAATGTAAGTGACATGGAGTCAGTAAAGTCGCTATGAGCGATATGCTGATGTCTGGACAGACAGGTTTCAATCCAGCTGCTTTCAAATAGTCAGTATCAGGGTAAAGAAATCACCATGAACATCGATATCGGATGATATGAGACAACACATTGTGATCATTTATTTTTCATATCACCCAGCCAAGCCCACACACACGCACACAAACACACACACACATGCACACATCATGCCATATCCCTTCTCCCAACACACACACACACAAGTGTCACCTGAAAGCTGAGGACATAATCACATTGTGACGCACTGATTAGATCCACTCACACACCTCACACACACACACACACACACACACACACCTACCCACCCACACACAGACACACACACAGGCATAGACACACCCAGGCACAGACACAGACACACACTATACACACCTACACACACAGAGACACACACACACACAGGTACAGACACACACTATACACACCTACACACACACAGACACACACCGGCTTACCTCTCGACGTGGTCCAGGTTGGCGGCGATGCCCAGTCCTCCGATGGCGTAGAGTTTGCCGTCGTACACCAGGCTGCTATGGCGACAGCGCGCTGATGTCATCCGCGACACCAGGTTCCAGTTGTCCAGCAGAGACATGTAACACCACACATCCGACACCATCACACCGGACTCAGTGCCCCCTAAACACACACACACACACACACACACACACACACACACACACACACACACACACACACACACACTTATTAACACACCAGGTTCCAGTTGTCCAGCAGAGACATGTAGCACCACACATCCGACACCATCACACCGGACTCAGTGCCCCCTACACACACACACACACACACACACACACACACACAGCACTACACATCCGATACCATCACGCCAGAATTTGTGCCTCCTGTAACACATACACACACACACACACACACACACACACACACACACACTGACCTGAGAGATAGATGTTGTCCCCGGCGGACACCACGCTGAAGAACTCTCGGTCGTAGAACGGCAGGCTGGCCACACACACACACACACACACACACACACACACACTGACCTGAGAGATAGATGTTGTCTCCGGCGGACACCACGCTGAAGAACTCTCGGTCATAGAAGGGCAGGGTGGCCACACACACACACACACACACACACACACACACACACACACACACACACACACACACACACACACACACACACACACACACTGACCTGAGAGATAGATGTTGTCTCCGGCAGATACGACGCTGAAGAACTCTCGGTCGTAGAATGGCAGGCTGGCCACACACACATGCACACACACACACACACACACACACACACACACACACACACACTGACCTGAGAGATAGATGTTGTCTCCGGCGGATACGACGCTAAAGAACTCTCTGTCGTAGAACGCCAGGCTGGCCACACACACACACACACACACACACACACACACACACACTGACCTGAGAGATAGATGTTGTCTACGGCGGATACGACGCTAAAGAACTCTCTGTCGTAGAACGGCAGGCTGGCCACACACACACACACACACACACACACACACACACTGACCTGAGAGATAGATGTTGTCTC